>CBMN010004261.1:0-13906 GCA_000582825.1 Hordeum pubiflorum | reverse complement strand
GGGGGGGGGGGGGGGGGGGGGGGGATTGTTACTGTGTTTTGTTCATTGGCACTGTGTTTTGTTGGGACTTTATGTTATTTCTTCTTTCGGATTTGCTAAATCTCATCTAAATGAAAAATAACAAAGTCTCATCTAACTCCTNNNNATCATTTGAGTAATCAAACAAAAAATAAAAATAAGAAATCCGCACGAATCTTCGTCAAAATCAAATGGTGTAGGAGTTAGATGTGACTTCGTTAAGTCTCGTCTAGATGAGAGCTAGACACACCTTCTTCTTTTTGTGGTTGACCGGTACCTAAAACCCGCGACCCATGGTTTTTTACCCGACTTGAGGATGAGGAATGGGTTAATTTTACTTCCCACCAGGCTATTAACCAAAAGAATCATAAACACATGCAACTACACATGGACTGAGATGGGACATTACGATCTGAACCCAACAACCGCTAAAACCAGTAACATCCGACATGTAGGGTCCCCAAACCTTGAAACTATAGCTTAATCCTGCCCCCTTCCCCTGACTTTTTTATGTCCATCCCACTTCTTGCCGCCACACACCATGAAGAAAACCGTCGAAAAGCCCCAAAATCTAACGATGTTGTTGATGTGTTTGTGTGTGTGTCAATGTTTAATTCATGATGGAAAATGGTGTGACGAGTACTTTCTTTTCTTTTCTTTTTTTGCTATTGCTACAATAGTTTGTTTGCCGATGTGGGCAGTGGTGGAGCCAGTGGTGTCCGGTAGGGGCCCTGGCCCGCCGCAAGATCTTGCTTTTGCTTGTAAATTACAGTGAACAATGATTGTTTTGGTCTTTTTCCTTTGGCCGACCCCCTCAACCTCAACATTTTGGAGTTTCTGCCTCCGCCACTGGGTGTGGGTTCCCGATTTGGATGGGTAAACCAGACAAGAAGATGGATGGTTTGTGCTAGCACTACCCAGCAGAGTTTTTCCGTTGCCACTTGTCATCCTTACTTAGGAGTGAAGAAGGAACCGACGTCGATAGAGTGAGAAAGAATGCAAGTCATATATTTTTGAGAATCTAGGATTTTTGTACTCTGTACTTCTTTTCTTCATGCCTATTCCGATGGTTAGAGTGGGATTTTGAAAAGGTAGTATATGCATTCCCCCTTAACATGCACATTTTTTGTTCAATAAATCAAAGACCCATGTCATTTTGTATTCAATAGATCCAAGAATCTATCATGCATAATTATCCAAACACAAAAATCATATATGTTTTTTCTGGGTTCTCAGACAAAAGACAATTCAAAATTTATCGGTTATTAATGTCTTCTGTAAAACAAATCACCTTACCAAAATTTCATGGTTCTTGTACATGTTTATGTCCGGTGATGGTGACATAGTGGTATACTTCCCTCGTCCCATAATATAGCGAGCATTGGTTTTCTCAAAAGTCAAACTTGAAAAAATTCGACCAGGTTAATAGAAAGTTATATATCCATAATACCAAATATATACCATGTAAAAACATGTTTCATGATGAATCTAATGGTATTGAATTGGTATTCTAGATGTTAATAATTTTTTTCTATAGACTTGATCAAACTTTGCAAAGTTTGACCATAAAAGTATCCTATACATTATATTATGGGACAGATGGAGTACTTGAGCTAGCTTGCTTCTTTCTTGTGAAGAGATAAACTGGGGTACTTCTACTTCTATTTATTGGTACATCAGGAACACATATATACACACTAGAACATAGACATGCAAATGCCCAAGCCCAAATAAAGCCCACACGGTGCGGAGCCCAAACAAACATGGACCAAACACAATCCAGAGACACGGAGCACATGAAAGAGACATCGGGTGGGGGAGGGGAGTTTATAGTACAATTGGACCTGATCGACTAACACTTGACAAGCTCTCGGAAACGATGGATGCAGAGGTTGACATCGAATTGATTTTGGGTCGATGTTGATAAAATGCAAGGTTCTAAATGTAAAAATGTCCGTTCACCTCTGCATCCACATTAGTTGTTGGTAGGTGACCACTCCAAGTAGACATGACTATATAGGAAACTTGATTCTAGGACATTTAAGATCTGAGATGAGACTTGTTTTGTAAAAATAAAAATAAAACTTATCCCGCCACAACCAAATAGCGCCGACATGGTTTGGTAAGCTTTAAAGTCGGGCATTTTACCGCTCATCAGTATCGCATATGTCACAAAAATGCAGCACCGTACATTCTTATTTGACTGCCCCATTGAGTATCATGAACAAACTAGCATGATTTACATTTTACCCGTTGGCTCTAGCAACCCCTTTTGTGTTGTCATTGTGCACATCATCTAGCGCATTAGCAAATATTAAGTTTTATTTACTCGTGGTATCTCCACTTTACATTGGATTCTCCGGCACTTTTTGACCCAATTTGCAGATATATAGTTTCCTTCACCTTGTTTTAAGATTTCCGTTGAAATGGCCAATTTACCCATGAAGATCCCTGGTCGCATGGATAACATATTAATAGAATCCATGGAAATGCATTTAATTGGTGAAGGGTTATAAGTGGGCAACTTCTCATTTTCTAACCAGGGTCAACATTAGCATACAGGTGCACTTTTGTTCATGCCAAGTGTCCTTCCCCCATGACCAATTCCTCCAAAAAGGGCATGCCCATCATTTTGGTACTTTATCATTTCTCTTATAAGAAACACAATGAGATCTGAATGAGACACCTCACACGCCTGGCCTGGACTGTCCCTGGAGCATGCCTGATGCTTGTTTGGTTCGTGCCTGAGAGAGGTGATGCATGCCTGACATGTATGTGTGTAGCAGTGTAATTAGCCTGGCCTAGATATAAAATATAGAAGAAAAAACCATGCATAGCTCAGGCACTGTGTTTAGCCTGTCTTAGGCGACCTTTTTCCGCGCCTGGGGTGCGCCAGCCGCTGCCTGGCAGTGATTAAGAGCCTCCAACAATATTTAAACAATAAATAATAGGATGCCAGGCCAGGGCAAGAACCAAACATGTTTATGCCGGACGAGCCTGACCAGGCATATTTGTCCACCAACTCAGGCAGTAGTCAGGCACCGTTTTTTCTCAGGCATGATGCACAGGGCTCCAACCAAACAGCCCCTTATTATGAAGTACTGGCCTAGACTTGCAATCATAGTGAAAAATTAACAAAGCTATCACCGTTGGTGCTTGGGATTAGCGGCCGACAGAGAATCTGGCAGCCCTATGTGGGAGAGGAGGGACAGTCAAACGTCTCCCTTCACTCTTCCTCTGCAATTCAACGCACGCATAGGCATTTTGGCTAAAGGTAGAATTTCCAAAGAGGCAGAGATGGTACAAGATACACTTGGTTTAATTAGCTTGTCATTAACTATCTTGATTGCTCTAAAATAAGAGAAGTACTCCGGTCCCTTATGCTAATCTGTTTTGCCAATTCCTACTATGTACGTATTAGCCTGGAAACATATAATACTTGAATTTAAATAACCTACTTTTGTGCCGAATTGTAGCTTCTTGTCCCTTCCAATTTGACGTGACGAATCCAATGATTCCTGGCTTACTCCTACATCTAGGGAATCATCTTAGGAATCTCCATTAAAGCATATAAAGAAGTATAAGTAACATGCTCCCACTTCTACTCAAGACCACTTCATATTTTTATGTCTAATTTTGATCATTTATTTAACCAACAAAAATGAGTTATATGCCAAAAATATATGTCATTGAATGCACATTTGAAAGAACTTTTCAATGATATATTTTTTATGGTATATACCCCATATTTTATTGACCAAAATTATAAGTGAAATTTTGACATGAAAAACAAAGTGGCCTTGTATACAGAATTGGAGGGAGTATGTATGATGCATTTGGTGATATCACTACAACACAGCAGTTGATATATGGCGTGTTAAAATGCCTTGGAAGGTCCGAAAAACGCCTCTAATGTTTTCTTTGTGGTGTAATTACAGAACACTAGGTATAATCGCGAAGGCAAAGGTAATTTGTGTCGTTTATGCGAAAGGCCTCCAAGGAGTAGCACGTGTGCTCGAATAAAAACACCTACATGTCACCCATGGGCCGTGCCAAAATGCATCCAGTCAAAACTAGAAATAATAATAGATTGCAAGCGAGATACAAAAAAGTACGGAAATGTTAAAAATCTGACATCAGTTTTTAACATTTCCGTTTCCGGGTGGACGCCCCGGATTTGTCATGCGAAAACAGATAAATTTGTCATGCGAACACAGATAAATTTGTCATGCTTGTGTATAAGGATTTGTCATGTTCTAAAATGAAAATGTCATGTAATGTAAAAAAAATCAGAAAAATTGTTATGTTGCAGCGAGTAAGTACTATTCGTTCGATCAAGATCTGACGTACCTGAGGGCTTGTATAGCAAATGGGCAAATGGCTAGTGACAGTAAGGCATCCACAGTTTGCTCCAAGACCAAGAGGGATCATAACTCCTAAGAGGAGATATACAAGACACAGGACTGCTCCTACGCATTGCAGAAAAAGTTGCGGCTATAATTAACTCCTAAGCATGAGAACAAAGCACAAGCTTAGGACCCAGGCCTTTGATTCCCCTCCGAGGCTTTGACCCATCTCCTGGCCGTCTCTGGTGCTGCATGCACTTACGACCATTGCAAATTAGCAGCTTGGAAGGGTAGTTTTCTGTTCGTGCTTTACCTCGTCCAAGATTCCAAACACGCACAATATGTAGGGGATCCCACGATAGCTAGAATGCTAGATACGTTGTACGGCTTGAGAGCGAAGCGAGCACCCTTGTCGAGCTACGTTTGTAGGGAAATTAGTGCTGCTTTATTCTTCATGGTGCTCATTTGCTGCAATGGATCCCCGTTTTAGATGTGGTCAAACCTTAAAAGGGGAGGATTAGCTGCATTTGGGCTCTAGTCCCTCCCGGCTAATGCTCGAGGGTTTTGCTTAATTTGGTGCCCCTTGTCTAGATAATTTTCTAGATCTCAAACCATTTCCCCTTTTAGTGAGGATGATCTTAAACCACAGGTGCACGAGGATCAACTCGCCAAATCAAGAATGAGTTGCACTCACAAGAAGTATTTACATGGGGGCTAGCTAAATAGAGAGAAAGAACTAATCTGAAGTGTACATGCTTTGTGATTCTCAAATCATTTGTAACTTTTCTACATTTCTTGACAAATTATAGCTTTAGCAGAGCAAATAAATTCCATAATCTTCTAATAAATTTCTAGAGTAATTCAAGCTGTTTCCCTATTTCTATTTGTCAGAAAAGTATTTGTATTTTTTGGGTTTTCATTAAATTACATAAATGTGTTCGGACATGTGGTGGTAATTAGGGTCCATGTGGTGCCACATAAGGGAAACCCCACCTTTGACTGGTGGGGCAATTTAGAGTTGAAGGGTGAAATGTAGACTAAGACCCTGTTTGTTTCAGCTTTAGGCAGCTGATTCTCGTAGGAAAAATCAGAAGCTGAAATAAACAGCTATTTTGAATCAGTTTTGCAATGAAGCTAAATTTGGATTCAAGCCATTTTCAATGCAATTGTCTAAAGCATGCTCATGTGTACTTTAGTGGCAAAGCTGATTTTGCGAATCAACTTAATTTGCCAGTGAAGTGAATCCAAAGTGATTCAGAGCCAACTGAAGCTGAAACAAACATGGCCTAAAGCAAGAATGGAGACCGTGGGGATAAAAATACTGAAACTTCTCCTTTAGATTAATACAATTGGCTCACTGTTGAATATTAGAGTTTAATTAACCTTTTACTCTTTAGTTGTGAGCCCGTGATAGTTTCCACTCATTTTTGACAAGCTAAACCCACGTGACATGATGACGTGGTAGCCGACTCTCAACTCGGATGCATGTTCGTTATGACGCACTCAATCCGCCCGGGTTAACTGATTGTATTTTGGGTCAAACTTTAACAATACATTTGACTGTTAAATTATAAGAGATACGCCACAAAAACTATATTGTTTGATTCGCATTCGAAAGCAATTTCTATTGGTACTATTTTTGCGACATATTATTTTACTAGTTAGATTTATGATCATATTAGACCGAAAATACAAGGGGTAATAAAATTTAACAAGTGAAGTGTGCCTAGTTTTGCTGCCCTGGGCTCCCCATCTCTCTCCCTCGTTCGTATCAGGAATTTAGGATTAGGGGTTGCAATTGCCGCCTCCAACGAATGCACATCCGAGTCAACTGCCACACCATTCTGACATGCGGGCCTTAGTTGTCAGTT
This sequence comes from Hordeum pubiflorum, assembly GCA_000582825.1. Taxonomy (NCBI): domain Eukaryota; kingdom Viridiplantae; phylum Streptophyta; class Magnoliopsida; order Poales; family Poaceae; genus Hordeum; species Hordeum pubiflorum. The sequence continues at coordinate 7,671 of CBMN010004261.1, read as the reverse complement.
TGGTAAAAGTAAGTTTTAAAATGGTAAAATTTGTTGTAAAGTGCTTCCTCTGTTCACAAATATAAGACGTTCTAGACTGAACATACAAGTCTCTAAAACGTTTCATATTTATGAACAGAGGGAGTAATTTTACTTTTTATTAGAATTCTCGGTAGCATAATGGTGCTCAGAAGCTACTACCTCCGTAACTAAATATAAGACGTTTGCAGTTAAATTTAAACTCCAAAAACGTCTTATATTTATAGTTACAGACGTAGTAGCTAGCGGCGTCAGGCTCCTTCTAGTGTGATGCTGGAGAAAGCAGTATACTGATTCCACGACCTAAATAGTTCTCAAGGCAGAAAAAGGCATTCCACCAACATTCTGATTCCATGACACCCATGACCGAAATAGCCTGCATCTCTGCACCATCCCCACACACAAAATGATTCTTGAGACAATGATAGCATCAAGCTTTCCCAGCGGAAATGACCAATAAAAAGACGGTTACGAGATGCATCTTTTCCCTCCAGGAACTGCTAGTGCAGTAGTATCTTTATAGCAGGGAAATCATAGTGCAAAGCCAAGCCCGCACACCGGTCGAGCTACACGGGGTTTCTGCATGAAAGTGATCGGCACCAATTCGTTTGTACCAATGAGACCGTCGCCATTCGCCAATTTGCCATCTGCAACAGGGAGCCGGAACCTTCGGCGTCGGCGCACGCCATGGCTCCGTGTCAGTGGCCTCCCCGATCAGCAAAGCATGTCGAGAAAATGCACTGACATTTGCAAAGCGAGAGCGATGAAAAACAGGCAAAACGAGACACGAAAGTTACGGCAAGGAGATTTGTTTCGATTTTTCAGGTGCGCATGGAGTGGCATATAAAGCAACAACAGAGCCAAGCTTTATGGAACAAGATTGTAAAACACGAGTAGAAACTAGAAAGTAATACTAACTGTCTGACTCGGACGGAACACACGGAGAAGAAGCTGAGGAGTGAGTGAGAGGTCATCTTCATCCTCGTCTTTCTTTTTGTACTACTAAAGGCTAAATAATTAAGCTGCATGCACTACGGTGGCGGCCGGGCGGGCTTAAGAAGGTCAGCGACGCCGCTCTGACCACTGCAGCCGCCGCTCGGTGCTCCTCGCACCAGACAGCACCAATCAGGTGCCGGAGCTTAGCACATGTCAGTGAGGCTGGCCCACAGCTGGTATTCGTCGTCGACAACGTCGAAACCAAACTGCTGCTGCCTGTTGGCTGCCACCGGCGTGCCCCACCACCACTTGCTGTCGTCAACCGCCGCGCCATCGCCGCCGCCGGTTTCGCTGAACTGGCTCTGGCCATCATAGCGGTTGCCGCCGAGGTCGTTGTATGGGCAGTACTCGTAGCTGATGTCAGACGCCTCCGTCTCCATGTCGCCCTCCGCCTCGACGTTCCTGGCGAAGCGGCCCTGCACCCTTGGCCTGCTATCCGCCAGCGTCTTCCTGCACGCGTACTGGACGACGACGACAAAGATGGTGAGCAAGACATGGCGTTAGAACTTGGAACTGGCAAAAGAACAGAGTCATGCATTTGCAGGCTGTGAAGGGGGGTCAATACACACAGTGATCTTCTTGTGGAAGTTCCTCTGCTGGCGCTTGGCGCGGTACCTCTCGATCCTCTCCTTCCGTTCTTCAGCGCTGTAACGCCCCACCTTCTCTGAAAAAGGATCGCCAGCTTCCTGGCTGCAGTTGTCGCCTGGAAATTGCGGCGGTATTGGCGGTGGCAGCGAAACATTCTTCCCCTGTTTTGCATCAACAGGAGCGAAAAATGTTTAGCGGTATGAACTGCAGTTACAACTTGAGGCTTGTTGCATTACCTGCAGGTCACCGGTGCTGAGGACACGCCGCATGGTATCGGAGCTGCTGAGTTCAAAGAAGTCGCCTGAGGATGAGGAAGGCGAGGAAACAACAGGGGGTGGATGCAACTGCCATGTCAAATGAGACGGGCAAGAGAAGGCGGCATTACCGTTGAGGGGGTCAGGAAACTGGAGGTGAAAGGGTAAGGAGTGTGAGCTGGTGCTCGTGTTTATGTTGTAGGGAGGGAGGGAAGAGATGTAGGGAGGCGGCAGTGAAGCAGAAACATCGAGCGGAGAAAACAGACCACCATTGCCATGGAAGAAACCACTGCCGCGGGGAATTTCGGTTGGAGCTGTGTGCAAATCACCAGAGAAGTTCACCGCATGGTGCATGGAGAGGTCACTGTAGGTGGGCGCGGGCGAGGAAGAAGGATTGAACATGGCTTCTGGATATGAATCCCCTCTGATGTGTCTGGGGCTAAGTGCAAGTGAGAGGGATTGGTATAAGAAGAGAACGTTTGATGTGCATGGTGTACACTATACCAAAGGTAGTAGGGCGGCTAGGGCCACTGCTTTTAACAAGGCAGAAATTTCCTAATTGATATGCCAGCTCAGTATGGTCACTACAGGCAACAGTAGACATGCTGTGGATGGAAGGACATCAAACTGATGAGCTGTGTGAGAAGTCAAATAACTCATACAAAGTTGGGGCCCTTTCTGTCCAGCGAAACCATCGTAAATGAGATTCTTTACCTTTGAGAGAAAAAGAAGTTTAAAATATGCCTTTCTATGATCAGAAGATAAAAAGTATGCTGAACGTAACACCTCAGAAGATGAACAGGTGTCCGACATGCTGCTAAGGAATATGCTCCAACCATATATGCATTAATAAACACGAGAGGAGTGATGCCATTGGCCATTCTGCAAAGAAATGAAGAACACACAAAACTGCACCTTACCGGCGATATTTGCACATGTGACATGTGGGCCAATCACGAGTATGCATAAGCTAGATGATCCTACAAAGAACATACATTACTAGTTCTATAAGAAAAAATATAACCCTTTCTGAAAAGAAGAAATGTATATAACCACATCACAACCACGTCAAGGAGCTCCTAACATTTTTAAAGAAAGCCACGAAAATATCATAATACTCAGCGGCGGATACAGGGGGGGACCAGCAGGGGCCCTGGCCCCCCCTAACATGAAGGATTTGTAGCTAATTTTCTGATGAACAGTACGCAATTCATGGTTATTTGCTGCTAAAAACCTGGCTTTCTATGATTTGGCCCTCCCTAACCTGCTTTAACTGCCCTTGGCCCACCTGATTCTTTTTTTCTGGCTCCGCCACTGATAATACTAGAGAAAACATTAAAGGTGAATGACTAGATTTTAGACTTACACTATGCATGGAAAATATTTTTTAAAGGATATGGAAACTATCTTCTCCACTGCAGTTCTGAATTTTGGTTTTGGATTTGCCAATAAACCCATTTACAAATGCAGTAACTAGCAGTGGAGTAGAAAAACGTATGCATAGTTCCATCTACAATTGTCAACGAGATCCACTTACTAAGATAACAGGACTAGTAACTAGCATATGGACCAGGAATAGAAAGGTGTACAAGATAAAACAAGCTGTAGCTGGATAACTGATGTGATGCTTGCTGGAACGAAACTTAAGCCCTTCTTTATCAATTTTAAGAGCTTTAATCTTTAGCTAGAGTCTAGAGATTGCCAGGTACCTACCTTATCTTTGATTCTGTACAATGAGTTCCTAGTTCTGTACCAACTAGCAAAGTAGGAAATGGGAACCCACCACCATGCCAAACAGAAGAACTTTGAGGAAACTTGTGAACTGACTAGGAAACAACTGCACAGTTTCGAGAACTATTTCATTACAGGGTAAACTATGCACAGAACTGAAAACAGTGAGTATATATTGGATAAAACAGGGCTAGCCATATCTGATAACTGCCACCTCACAACCCATTTTCTGTTTTCTAAATAAGTACTAGTACTAAAATGTAAATACATCAAAGAACAGACAGGGTAGCATTATTAACTTCATGTGATGTGCCGTCTAGAGCACTGATATGAAACATACCTGATCAAGTCTATCCAAGCCAAGATTCTGACACCATCCTGTCATATGATCCAGTGAAACCAACAGTCACTTACCTTTCCTGCTAAGGAAGTAGCAAAGCCCTCAAACTTATGCTAAAATGTTAAGAGGCTAAAGATGCAATACAGAAAACTACTGTAGTAAACAGCAGCACCACCTTCCATAGAAAAGGGAACAGAAGAAAGTAGTACAATGTTAGTTTTATAGGCAACCTAGCCTTCCTTTACCCTTTTTGGATGTTAACAGATGATCGTATGCAAATCAACTATGAATTTGGGCATGAACCAAACACAATGAAGTCAACAGACATTTTTCTCTGGTAATTTTCCACTATATTGACACCATGCATTGAAGAAAGACATTGCCAAATGAGGGGAGACACGCTTCTCCAAGATTGCATATCCTGAAAAGTGATTTCAATGACTGCTGAACAGACCACCAGAAGAAAAGGATATTGTGGACATGGGAAATTAAAATTTTGTTATCGGTTGGAGCTTTATGAACGATGCCCCGAAGGATTGCCAACTTGACCTCAGCTTGACAATTGAAGGAAAACACAGTTTCTTCCAGTACCAGGACAGTGGTATCATGAACAAATCTGACATTATCCTTCCCACCAAATTTAGTTCTGGAAGTAAGGTTAGTGCAGGAGTAAATTGAATCGTAAAACAAAATTGAGTCAAGTGATACAGGGTCCTGTACATTTAAGCCCTAAGAGAAAAATTGATAGCGCCAAATCAACTGGCAACTACAATGAAATCTCTTATGTATTAATATCAAGAAACAAATAGCTGACAATCCAACCATTCTCATCTACGACCAGACTTCGAGCTATCATATTGCTTATGCATCCCAGGACCCATACATGAAAAGAGTGATGGCTTCTTCGGCTTCGCACCAAACAGGAAAGTTCTAAGGGGAACCCCAGCTTTTGTTGACAAGGCTCGAAAGTTCTGCTGAGCGCGGTTGCTTCTTGCTATAGATAGCTCAAGATTCTCCCGGAGTTTCAAGAGCTCCCTCCCAACCTCCACTTGGAGACCTCTTACGTGGTCCAGCCCAGCTTCTAGCTCTTTAGCAACTTTGTTATTCTCTTGTTTCATATTAAGAACCTCTCCTTGGAATTTTGCAGCTTGGATGAGGGTGAAGTGATCTTCATCACCTTTATCCAGAATTGTGATCTTTGATATATCCTCTTGTATGCTGCACAGTGAAGAGAACCTGTTCTCCAGCTCTCCTTTTAATAGCACATTCTTTTCCATCCAAACTTGAAGATCTGTATTCAAATCCCGAAATTTCTTTTCTAAAACAGCTGACTCCAGCTTTGCTACCTGATGATTAGTAGGGATTCCATCGGCAACCCCCTGTGCCTGTGCATCCGTCAACTTAACCATCTCTGCTTTTAGCCTGTCAAATGCTGTTTGGAAATGTCGTATTTGATGGTACGATGTGCTAAACCTCAGCCAGAAGTCCATGGTCTGCTCCAACACCTTGTCGATCTCTGCTCTAAATCTTTCCTCCCCAACTGAATACTCAAGTGGTTCTTCAGCTTGGCATTGCTTAATGTATTCATCTACCTCAGCAATCTCTTTGTCTTCAGTTGTAGTAGTGCTGCTTATTTTGGACGTTTCTTCAGACGTCTCCATGCTCTCCGGAACAGAATCATTCATCTTTCTCTGCAAAGAACTTAGCATGCGGCGAAGAGAATGAATCTCCTCGTCTTTCATTGAATTAGAGCTCTTCAGTTCCTTCAGCTCTGACATCGCCTCAGTATGATACTTCTGGTTTTCCTTCTCGATTTCAGAAAGCTGTTGCTCTGTATCTTTGTAGATCTTAAGCACAGATGCATAATCTTCTGATAAAATATTATCCTCGCCTTCAGATCTATTAGCAACAAGCTGTTCCCGCACCACAAGATCCTCCGAGCCCTTTTTGGACGAATTCAAAATATTGGAGTTTTGAGACTCAGGAGCGTTCAATGCTTCTACAAACTCAGCAAGTTCACTGCAAGCTTCAGTCATTTCTTTACGAATATTCTCGGTACCCTGTTGTATGGACCTACCTATTTGTTGGACGATTTGTAGCACCAACTCAACTTGCTTCAACCTGTCGGCCAACTTACTGGAATCAACAACCAAAGCCGCCTTCTCTTCCTCCAAGGCATGCAGGCGCTTGTGAAAGTCATCTATCTCAGATTTCATTCTATCGATCTGAGCATTCTGCGACGTAGTAGCAAGCTCCAGGTTGACTACCTTCTCCACAAGTCGATCAACCTTTTCCGCTATGTCTGACACTGATGCCTCTGGGCGCAATTCAATTAGTTCTTTGATTTTTTGGCATACTTCCTGCAGGTCAAGCTTAGCCTCGTTCTGAACAGACTTGTCGCCATCTACAGGTGGCAGTACTTGGGTAAGTCCTGTTTCATGGTGATCGGGCCCGTCATCTTGTGTCTGGGGTTGCCCACACTCATCCTTGAAGGTTTTCAGTTTCTCCTTTGCCTCTTTGAATCTTCGAAATTCAGTCCTCGCCTCTTTATATGACCTCTTTTGCTGGTCCTGCAACTTAACCAATGTATGCTCACAAGACATAAGGGCTCGTGCAGCCATCAGTGCTCGGGCATCATTGTCTTCAATGTCCGAGCCAGTGCTAAAAGTATCTTGCAAGCCGCAAACTTCCTCCTGCAACTCGGCCACCTGCCTTTCAATGTCTAGATACTTGCCCAGTGCACTGTCATAAGTGGTCTTCAAGAACTCCTTCTCGGTCTGCAGCGCCAGGATTTGCTTCTGCAGCTTGTCGATCTCTTCCAGCGCCCTGTCCTTGTTCATGTGGGAGGCGACTCTCCGGTGCGTCTGGGTCCTCTTCGGAACCGGGCTCGATCCCCGGCTTGTGACCCGTGAGCCCATGGGCAAACCTTCCAGAGCAGGGAATTTGTAGTTGATGAGATCGATACTTGTAATTGCCTTGGGGATTCCTTCAGCGTCGCCATCTTGCATGGACAACTGGACATGATCTGGGAAAACGGTGGCAATGGTGTGGTTGGCCTTGTGCAGCTCGCTAGATATCCGGTCATACCGGTCGGCCAGCGCTTGGTAGGATCTGAACATATCTTCCACGTTGCTGATGAGCTCCGGCCGGCTCCTGAAGTAGAGCTCTGCCTTCTTGCCGAAGGTGTCGGCGTCCGCCCCGATGAGCTTGATCATGAGCTTCACTCTGTCCTCCATGTCTGCACGCACGATGCAGATACAACATTGTCACAGCCACAATTTTCATAAATCCGCAATGCGCGATGCGGCACGCCACGCCGGAGATGGGGAATGAATGCGTACCGTGGAGGGTGGCGTCGAGCCATTTGGACTGGCTGGTGCGGATGTGGGACGCCCACCACCAGGAGTAGGCGTTGCCCGCCGCGCGCTGCAGCATAGCCGGAGGCCGGAAGGGGTCACGCCGCGCCGCGGCCGCTCGCTCGCTCGCTCGCTCGCTCTTAACCCCCTCCTGCTACTCCGCGTCGTCGGGCGCGCGCCCTCGGTGCCGTGGGTGGCGTGAGCTGCGCCGCGACGGAGAGGACTGGATGCGGATAACGAGACGCGGTGTGTGGTGCGGCCGTGCAGCGAGGACCCTTAGCCGCCGGAAGCCGGAGAAGGAGAGGAGAGGAGAGGGGAGGTGGGTCGGTGGTGGAGGGTGGCATGGCGAAATAGGACGAGGGGGAGGGGGGCTGGTTTCGTTGCGGTT
>CBMN010004260.1:0-14247 GCA_000582825.1 Hordeum pubiflorum | reverse complement strand
AGCAACAGCAACAGCAGCAGCAGTTGACACCAATCTTTCACATGCCTTATGGACAAAAGGGAGATCATTTCTTGTGCCATCTATGAATGCTACATCTATGGCACCTGAGGGCATGATGTTTCTTTACCTTACACTTATAACCGGCAAAATTTGCATGGATACATTTATTTTCAGTTTCATCTTCCTTCAATAGCATTGCTGTCTCTTACTTTCAGATTTTGCGTCATTTTCGCTTTGCTTCATCATTTTTGTGCGTTTGTTGTGGTTCCATCTGATTATGAGTAAGTTTGCTCTGCTGATGTCTTCATTACTTTTGTAGTACTCCCTCCGTCCCATAATATAAGAACGTTTTTGATACTACACTAGTATAAAAAACGTTCTTATATTATGGGACGGAGGGAGTACCTTCTTAGCTTGTTGTTTTGCTTTTCACCTCAGCGGAGGAAAATCTTTGGTGTTTCATGATTTATCACGACTGATCACTGTCTGTAAATCAGCATGCATTTGAGTTCCGATCTCGAAGTGGTAGCCCTTTACCAGGGTGAAGGTTTTGAAATGGCCAAAGCATTGTTGGTTTCTGTCTGTAACGTTTATTAGTGGTTTTTAGTTAGTATTTTGATTACGATTTGTGCTTCAAAATTGTCCATGAAGTCCTGATACTGATTCTATACACTAATTAGTAATGCCTTCTACAGTGTATTGCCCAATGATGAAGACTAATATGTAGAGATGGCACAGTACATGGTCCCTCCCTCCCTCGATGCACAATTTGTTTGTTATGTTTCTAGTATCTTTTTTTGTTGTTGTTTGCCTTCGCTTTGGCTATTTGATCTGATCGTTCGTAGTATAGTTTTGTTTTCTTTGTTTATTTTGCAGTACAGTTTTACTGCTATGTATTTTGCTTGCTACTTGGATTTGCCCTTGGCCCAATGAGGATTATGATGGAGCCCTCATGCATGAATGGATGGATCGGCTTAGATTTGAGCTCCAAACAGGGCCAACTGTTGCGTTCGCAAAGTTGAAGCCCCTGAAAATGGCTAATGCAGCACCGTCTTCTCTGTTTTGGGCGCTGAGGCATGTGTCTTGGGTCTACCGTTGCTTCCTCTGAAGCTTTGGCACTGACTCTGGGCCTGGCAAAAGGTCTTCTTCTTCTTCTTCACTCGGTTGTTGTTGTCTCTGGCAACTCATGTGCTATACCAGTGAACCAAGGCACGCCCCAGTGCCAGCTTTGAAGCCTGCTGCATTAGCCTGTGATGAAACTGAAATCTGAGGGTCATATTGTAATATAACCTTGTTGGTATTTTCAATGGAATTGAACTCTTTTGCATGTGCTCACTGCCTAAAAGCCAGTGTTCACATTGTGTTGTCATAGTTTGACACTGTCATGTAGATGCCCAATGGTGTAATTGGGCAGGCATGCGTTGCTTCTCTTATTTCATTATCTTGGTATATCAGCTAAGGTTTAGGCTAGTGTTTTGACTTTTGAATAACGGTATGTGCTTCATGATGCTGAAGTGTATATGTGGATTGCTAGCTCTTTCCATCAGTTCGGACTTTTGGTTGCGTTGACTAGTGCTGGATCATTGTTCCACAATCAATGGCACAAAATCACTCACACACCCCTGCCATGTCTTCAGATATGATGGCAAATCACACTCTGACAGATGATACTAGTTCATCTGAGGATAATTTTTCATACATTCATATTGTTTATTTCTTTGTGCTATCATTATTGTTGTGTCATGTGTCATATGTATCATAAACAATCCATTTGCCATTCTCAGATGCAGGTTGGTTCTTCTACAGTAAACGTAACATCCACATTTAGTTATCAAATGTCTTGTCTATGTTTGTTGATTTTCTTTCTGCTTTGTTATCAGTTTGTGTTTTTTCCTATGTCTCTTTGTGAAACCTATCTTGATGTTTCATTTTGTTCTTGATGGTGGATAGAATCAAATAAGTGTTGGCCTCTATAATGCATCGCCCAATGAAAACTGAAAATGTAGAGATGGCACTTGGACATGATCCTCTCCTCTCTGTCCTCCTCCTCCCTCCATCCATCCCTCCCTCCCTCCCTCCCTCCCTCCCTGGATGTGTAATGGCATGGCACATGCAGCAGCAGCAGCAGCAGTTCACACCAGATCAATCTTCACATGCCTTATGGACAAAAGGGAGATCATATCTTGTGCCATCAATGAATGCTACATCTATGGCACCTGAGGGCATGATGCTTTTTTTTTATACCTTACACTAATTACCGGCAAAATTTGCATGGATATATTTATTTTCAGTTTCATCTTGCAGATTGTCTCTGTTGGCTTGATGGGGACCCCTCACTAGCATTGTTGTCTCTTATGTTCAGATTTTGCATCATTTTCGCTTTGCTTCATCATTTTTGTGCATTTGCTGTGGTTTCATCTGATTATGATGAAGTTTGCTCCGTTGATTTTTCATTACTTTTGTAGTACTCCCTCCGTCCCAGAATAAGTGTCAGCAACACTTATTTTGAGACGGAAGGAGTACCTTTTTAGCTTGTTTTGCTTTTCACCTCAGCAGGGGAAATTCTTTGGTGTTTCATGATTTATCGCGAGCGATCACTGTTGTAAATCAGCTTGCATTTGAGTTCCAATCTCAAAGTGGTAGCCCTTTACCAGGGTGAAGGTTTTGAAGTGGCCAAAGCATTGTTGGTTTCTCTCTGTATTGCTTATTAGTGGTCTTAAATTAGTATTTTGGTTATGATTTGTGCTTCAGAACTCTCCATGAAGTCCTGATACTGGTTCTATACACCAAGATTGGTCTTTTGGATGGTGGTTAGATGCATAGAAATGTTCTACAGTGTATTGGCTCATGATAAAAACTAATATGTAGAGATGGTACATGACATGGCTCCTCCCTCTCTATCGCTGTAATAAATTGGATAAAATTTATTTTAAGGTGGCTAATCTAAATATAGGAGGATGTGGTTGCAGACCTTGGGATGTTTTCCAGTTTTTTTTTGGAAATAATTGCTCTGCTGTTAATTTGAAGATGACAAGGAGATAAGGAGGAAAATTAAAAGGCTTCTTTGGTGGAGGGGCAGGAGAAGCCCGGATCAGCCAACGAAGCAGGCGAGCTGCCGTGTATGGATCGGTCAAGGGAGGAGACGACTTGTGTTGTAAGGGTGCCTCACAGACTGATTTTCTTGATTTGATGTATTGTCATTGCATATATCATTATCTCCAAGTCTGATTAGTGTTTCATTTGCACAGATTTGTTTGGGATCTGCTTTGAAGCCAGCATCGTTTCTTGCGGTCACATGTAAGTTTCTTGCGGTCACATGTAAATTTGCACAGTCCTGTCTATTACCGAAAAAGGCTTTCGCCTCACTTTATATATAAAGCAACGATCATCAATAACCTGATACAAACGCATGCCACCACAACACACGCACACAACCCAAGGCAGGATACATAGACGCTGAGCGCAGCAACATCACCCCTAGCACTACAAGAGCAGCCGGGAAGACTTCAATCGTGAGCATGCCACCGCGAAGAGATGAAGCCGCATATGACTAACCGTGGGCTCCAAGGCGGCGCCTTCAGGAAGGTTACGACACCTGAGTGCCGCCACTGCCCGAGTCGAGGATCAAAGTTTCCCCTGGAGCAACACGACGGGCAATGAGAGCCGCGACGACGCCTTCAAGAAGGGAAAGAGCTTCACCGTCGCCGGTCCTTCCGAAGATAGAACAGGTTTTCACCCCGACCAACACTCACCGCCACCAAACGCCACATGTCAGCTACCACGCCGACCAACACTCCCCGCCACTGAACGCCACACGCCGGCTACCATGCCGCCCACATGGCCATGGCCACTGGGCAGCACCAAGCCACGGGCTTTGCCCATGAGCACCGTGCTGCCACCACTAGGGCCACTGCCCCGGCATCCAAGACCTTGACACCACCCCACCCGAGATCCGCCGCTCCCTCAACCAAAGAGACGAGTGGAAAAGTCCTGCCTTTCGCACCCCTGGGCGGTCCCCCTGCAGCACCGTGCGCGAGACGAGGTTGGTCCTGTTGCACCGGGCGCAAGACGAGCGATGGACCGCAGCCGGGAGAGGGCCAACGCTTCGACGAAAGTAATGCCCGGATGACGAGGAGAGGGATCGAAGGCCGACACAAGCCGCCTACGGACGAGCCGACGCCGAAACAAGCCAGCCGCCGCCGCAGCCGACCTTCCAAGATGCCGTAGAGCCACCCATGGCCGGAGCAGCAGCTCCACTGGGCCCCCGCCCAACCCCCGCCGTCCGACGAGCTCCAAGCATCGGAGCCGCCGGGTACACACCCGCGCGTCCAGCCGCCGTTGCCAACCGGAGCAATCAACACCGACGCTTAGGCCTCCACCGCTGCCGCGCGTCACCCCCACCAATAGGCCATAGCAAGGGCAGCAGCAGCCCATGACCCGCGCCGCCGCATCCCTTGTTGCTCGTGGGGAACGAGGCAGAGATCTGGATGCAGACTCCCCGTCGCCACCACGCGCACGCCCTGCCACCACACAACCAACCACGCCACCGTCGAGCCCACGCCGTCGGCAGGAGCTACCGCCGCAACGCCGCCAGGCCCCGCGCGTGCCTGACGCCTCCGACGGGCAGGGCCGCCCCGTGCCACCCACAACCGTGCGAAAGAGGAGAGAGCCCCCGCCGCTGGCCACCACCAGGAGCTTTGCCTAGGCGGCTCCGGCCGGCGGCGGTGGGGGGAAGGGAGAGGAAGGGGGCTAGAGACGGGGGGTGGCAGTGCCGCCCGCGGGGCGAGAAGATAGGGTTCTCTCATGTCTTTGGTATGCACAGTCCTGTCTGTTAATAGTTGGTTCAGAACATTTGGAGCACAGTGACAAGTTTCAATTTTAAGGATTTATGATACCCCATTTCCACTGGTTTTTCCTCAATATGTCAATGTGTGATGTGTCTAAACCCCATTATTTCCCTTTGTTATAGTCATTATTCAGCATGGAGCAGAACCGCTGCACACTTATCAATGTGTCGTTCATATAAAACTTGATATATTGCAGAGTTGTGCTTCCATCATTTCCTAAGATATACTGAAATTAAAAGTTCAGCTTCTATTTGTCGAGCTGGTTTCTTTTCACAGCCGACAGCTGAAGCTAAATAAAATGTCCTTAATATGCTTTAATTCCTATAATCAACGGCTGCAGATTTCTTCTAACACTGTAATGCTAGGCTGGAGTTTGAGGTTTTTGCTACTGCTCTCATCTTCGATGCTATCTTGTGTTAATTCCGTTTAGAATCCCTGTGCTCGAGGTAGACAAGCAAAACAGGTTGTGCATTTGCCACCATGATATGAAGTGCTACCTTGTGTTAAAGCCTTCAGCCTCGCTTCCTAGAGAAGTAGATATATGTTCCAATGTCTTGGTTGATGGGAGCAAGCAGCACTGCAACAGTACCAGATGGTGTGGGTCTGTTTTAAAAATTTCTGCATTTTGAGGATACACTTCCATCCTTTAGAAAATTGTTCTCTTATTTAAGATGTTTCAATATCAACTATTTTCATCTTTCGATTTCCATTTTAATCCTGGTTCAGAGAGTGGCCTTTTTGTGCCTGTTAAGTGTGGGTATGTTTCAAAATTTTCTCCATTTTGAGGCTACACTTCCATAAAGGGCAGCCCGGTGCATGTAGCTCCCGCTTGCGCAGGGTTCGGGAAAGGGTCCGACTACTTTGGGTCTATTGTCGCAGCCTTTCCCTACATTTCTGCAAGAGACTGTTTCCAGGATTTGAACCCGTGCCCTCATGGTCACAAGGCAGCAGCTTTACCACTGCGCCAAGGCTACACTTCCATCCTTTAAAAAATGAACTTATTTAAGATGTTTCGATATCAACTATTTTCATCTTTCTATTTCCATTTTGATCCTGGTTCAGAGAGTGGCCTTTTTGTGCCTGTTATTACACTTGAATGCTAAATTGCGAAGTGACACATGAATCTTTCTAAAGGACCGATGGTGATGTTTTCATATGGTCATTCTTACTGGGTGGCCATTGGCTTGGTCATTTTTATAATCATGAAATATTGACAGATGCTGGACATGCACATTGTCCTAATTATTTCCATAATTTATTTAATAGAACAGACTTAAAGTTATTTTAAATAGAGGAAAAAATTTATCCTCATCTATTACTTAAGAGTGAGTTTTATCACATAGCCCCTTTGTGGGAAAAGATACAAGAGTTTACACCCCAATCTCTTGTTGTTTGTTGCATCAAGTTCTGCGCCCATGGGTGCTAATTTGCTGACAACCCATTCGTTCTATATGGTTGTGACAAAAGGTGGTTATCTGCACTGCCATTGTTCATGAAAATTGTGTTAAACCAGGTACTGATATTTAGCATGCAACCTTTATATTCTGAAAACATGTGTTCTTTGTCCTTCCCCTAACTAACTTAAATATTTGAATTATGCGAGTGAGAAATTAGTGGTGTCAACTTTCTGATGGGGAAAAAAAGGAAAACATGTGCTTCTGTTATATGCCCGAAGATTGTGCTTAATGGGAGAGCATGAATGTTTCATTAAGCTGCCTTGGCCCCAGGCGTGTTCCATGTTTCTATTGTTGTCCCATTTGCGACTATCTTACCATGTGCATCCAAGGATTTGGTTGATCTTGTATGCAGGCAGAATCTGGCGATGCAGTACAACGTTTTCATGTTTCGGTTTCCATTTTAATCCTGGTTCAGAGAGCGACCAGTTGATAACGCGAAGCTCTACTGTTGGAATACTATCCTTCGGTGCTCCTTGGTTCCTCTGATCATGCCACTCGCTGAAATGAGATACATGCTCGTAGTTAATTGACTTATGCCATCAATACTCTCATAAATGGTCCAGTCGGGGAATCCTTCGTTACCTATAGGTTAACTTTGTTCTTTCGTTTTTATTGTTGTGTGATACATACCCACCTATGATGACAAGTAGGTTCCCAAAGTTTTGTGTGGTAGCTGTAAGTTGGCATCATCCAATTGCGGATGGACCTAAGTTTGAATGTCGTGCCTACTTGGTTTGTAAGGTCTTACAGTTTCGGTGCTTTATTTGCTCATGGAGCTATGGCTCTGTTGTTGGAATTAAACACAACTTGACCCTGTCGGCCGGTGTGTCCGACTCGTGTACGAGCATGTATCCTGGTACAACTAGAATTAGCAAACCGAGTAGTATTGGTGTTAGCCAGCTAGTTCACTATATATATGCGTGTACTCTGGTTGTAAACACACCACCGTGCAATAAAGCAAAATACCAGGTACGATACGTACCTGTGGTCATCAATCCCGTCTAGCGATTCGTGTATGCGCGTGCGTTGGTGTAGTTCCGGCCGGCGGCAAGAATCGATCAGCAAGGATCGAGCTAGCTAGCTTGGCGTACGGACGTGCTGTAGAACCCTCTCCTTTAAGTGAGTCACAGAGATGAGTAGGATCCCTCTACCTTCTCCTGCCGTCCTGCGCCACAGTTAGGTCTGAAGGTCCGTCCACGGCCAAAATAGACCACCCGGCGCGGCGCGGCGCGTGGGCGAGGCCGGCATTCCGTTGATCTCTCTCCCCGACGAAGAAACGAGATGCAAGGCCAACATGACTCAGCACAGATTCCAGGCCGTGTCTCGACGACGCCAGACAGCATCGATGGCGCCAATCTGAAGGTTCCAAGTCATTTGCTCGTGCCTGTACTGCTTCAAAACGCAAGCATGTGACTGAGCAAACGAGTGGTTCAAGGGTACTGCCACCATACGTGTTCTTTGATCACCTGCGGTACAGAACAAGAATGGCACAGCAGTGGTGAAAATCAATCAGGGTGGATCAAAGTGATGGGTGTACGATGCTGATCCTCGCCAGCTTTACAGGATTCTGATCGGGCAGGCCCTGATGCGCTGCGTAAACGACGGCCAAAGAGGTCACCCGGCGCGGGCGAGGCCGGCATTCCGTCGAACAGGGTGCGGGCGCCCGCCAACTCTCCCCACGACGGCGAAGCCTTGAGTCTCTAACTCTCTATTCCCCTCGACGGCGACGCGCTCGGCCGAGGCAGGCCCCCCCACGCGGCGGAGGCGCTTGCGGCGTGGCGCCCCGAGCCGCGGCCACCTGCCTGTCTGCCCTGAGGATTCCGTCGCCCCACCTCCGCGCGCGCGCGACGCGAGTGCGGCGCGAATCCGGTTCCCCCGTATAAGAGGAGGCGGCGGTGAGCGGGCGGATGGGAACCCAGCCCCGCTCGCGA
The DNA here is from genome assembly GCA_000582825.1 of Hordeum pubiflorum. Classification (NCBI taxonomy): domain Eukaryota; kingdom Viridiplantae; phylum Streptophyta; class Magnoliopsida; order Poales; family Poaceae; genus Hordeum; species Hordeum pubiflorum. The sequence continues at coordinate 6,012 of CBMN010004260.1, read as the reverse complement.
AACCGAATCCTCCCTCCTCCTCCTCCTCCTCCTGGTGCTGCAGCTTCGGAATTGGTACTTATCCCTATCCCTTCCCGTCTTCTCTATACAAATTTCGTTTCCATTTCCCTTTCCCCCTTGCTTGCTTGATCTCCGCGGGCTCGTTCGTGATCTCGAGGTCATGGAACGAACGAACGCCGTGATCGATGCATGGGTCGATCCATCGATCGATCGCCGACGAGTCTGGTTCTCAGGGATTTTGTTTGACTGGTCGATGGCTTTAATCCGTGAACTGTGATCCTTGTTCACCGTGGGTGGATTCCTCGTCTGCGCGTCAAATTTCAAACTGAATTGAATAATATGCCATCAGTACGGAGTTATATGTGGCGAGTTCATCCGGTGTTGAGCATGAGCAGACGTCCTGAAACCAAGGGAAATTGCCTGTGAGTCCGTGACTGGTGTCGAGTTACAGGGGACAGTACGTAGTTGCCGCCAAGATCAAAGATCTTGGCCAAGCTTTGCTCGCAGCCACCTCTATTCCGAATTATCTATTTTAAATTTTGTCCCAGATTGATTAAAAAACTTTTAAATTAGCACCTATATAGAGGTGATGACGAGGGATACATGAGAAGAAATTTGGATCCCTGGACGGAGATAGATAGAACGCATCCTGCGTTTACGGCAGATTCTACAAATATAATTTCGGGTTTGCTTCTCAGAAAAGTGGAGCTCTGCTCTGCCCATCAATTAAAAGAAGTCTGGTCAGTAACAAACAATGGATTTTTTTAGCAGAATTTGCCAGTTTAATTCATGAGCTAGATAGATTTCGAAGATGAACATCCGATAGCTAGCCATCCACTTCGGGAGAGGCCTTCGCCTTCTCCTCTTGTGTACATTTTGCATCATCATTCACACCTTCCTAACGACTACATCATTGCATCACATAGTACCATAGTAAACAACTTTTCGAAATTGTCTTGGATACTATCATTGAAGTTGGCCTTGGAACCTACAAGTATTATTTTTTTCGGTAAAGAAACTTACAAGTACAAGCGTCTTGTTTGTTTATCTTTTGCTAGCTAGTTTTGGCTTAAATCGTTTTTCATTTTCTTGCATTGGATGTCTGTTCCGTTAGTTTTTTTATAGCGGAGCCTGGCCTTGCATAAGGGTCGTATGGAAGAAAAAATGTAAAAGGCGCCTAAAGCAGGACTAGGTCTGTTCATTTTGATGTGTCCAGGGTACATGCCCAACCATGCCTGAGCAATACATCTTTTTTTTTTAGAATCATTTGGACTTTATTACTTAGAACAAGTTCGGAATTTCATTGGAAACAAACTGAAGAATACAATCTGGAGGCTCTGCAAGCCAAAACTTACATAACTCTAAGCACACTGCCTCTCTAGCTAGCTAGCGCATGGACGGCCTTGTTACCGGTCTGTCTGACCGTGCAACCTCGATACTGATCTTGACAAGCATAAAAAGTTTGGGAGAACGAGGGACATGGGACTCCGACCCACCACTGCATGCCGCTATATATCATCTTGGCTTGGGATTAGCAGCATGCTAATCATGTAAAGTTGTATGCTAGTCCAAATACATGAATCTTTTTAACCATGAGTAAATCCTGGGAGACAGGGTCAAACAATGTCGCACTATGTAGAGCTCGTGCATTTGGTTGGAGTAAGAAATGCTACAATTCTACATACCCTGTGTTACATGGCTAGTCAAGTCAGATTAGCCCAAGATTTTTTTTTTCAAAAATTGTTCCGCTAGCCCATCCTCTCATCCTTGATCCACCTTCAAATGACACTCCTTGGCATATATCTTGGGAACATGGAATTTGAGATGGAGGCCATCCAGGACTGGAGCACAGGCTCCATGTTCTAAAAATCCTTTCTCGAGAATCTCCCATAGTTAACTCATCACCGTACTCAGCCTCCATCGAAAAACGCATTTAGGTTTAAGCATACAGAGAAGTGACTCATCCTAGCCATTGCTCCAAAGCACCCCCACCCATGTATCTTCTCTCCATCCACATGGGTCCAAGGTGTAGAAATTGTATAGGTGCACATGGCCTTGTGGCCCTTGTCACAGTGGTAAAGTTAGTATGTCTTTAGGCACCAAACGACAACTTGATAAATAATGTTTGTGCTAAGCTTTGATCTGGCATAATGTTTCAGATTGTACATCAATGGTTATACAATTCATGCATGTTATGACGATCTAACATATATAATTTTTCTCCATGTAATATTTCTCTCAATATAATTTGCAAAGGATAAATATTTCACATTTTTCTAGGGACACATCCTTGCAGGTAGGGCGGCAACGCAACAATGGAAGGAGAGAAGGACAAGAATAACACCACCGACAAGGGGCTGTTCTCAAACATGATGCATGGGTACCCGCCTCATGGAGGATATGGATATCCTCCTCAAGGGTACCCGCCACCGGGGGTACCCTACCCTGCTCCCGGGGCGTATCCTCCTCCACCTGGTGCATACCCTCCGCAGTATGGTGGCTACCCGCCTCACAGTGGCTATCCCCCCGTCGGCTACCCTGGTATGCATTGCTCGTTGATCGTTGATCAGTTATACATAGCACACTTCCTAATTGTGTTGTGTCAGCGGAGTTAATTGCTCAGTTTGGACCTCAATGATATGAACAGCACTGTAATTGATCTTTCAGTTGTTAGGAGCCCGTATTTATCTATGTCCTCAGTTCTTGAGCATTTGTTTCAGGCTACGGTGGTGGCCATGGTGGCTACGGTGGACACATTGGCTATGGAGGTGGTTACGGTGGTGTCGGCCATGGTCTCGGACACCACCACGGAGGCCATGGCTACGGCCACTACGGTCACGGAGGCCATGGCTACGGACACCACGGTCACGGGCACTACCATGGCGGGCACGGCTGGGGGCACCATGGCCATGGACATCACCACCACCACGGCAAGCATGGATACGGCAAGTTCAAGAGGTGCAAGTGATGTGCATCCACAGAGATTGCGCTTCAACTATCTTAAGTGTAAGCCTGGTTCCAGAAATACTCGCGCGGCTGGGAGGAGCACTAGCGTGTCTCCTGTGAGACTGTGATGATGCAATGCACCTGTGCTGTTACTAGATACATAACTTGGTGTTGTAGCTAATAAGGTCTGCTAATAAGTAGCGGAATCAGATACCAGTCATTTGCTGCAGTTCAGACGTTCTCTTTCGTCCGTACATAGATGTGCTGGTTCCTGGCTAGCTTAGATATCATGCTCGACCAGTCATCATTTGATGCTCCTAGTACGCACGTCATGTGAAGGCCGGCGCCTGGGTGCGACCATGGTGATCATCATGCGATGGCGCGAGGCCAACGTTGATCATGTAGCAGTGGCAGTCTGGCAGCAACTCCATCCCTCCCTCCCTGCCGTTGCCACGCTCAAACGCTCAAACGAGAGCAAAGAGAGGTGGTGGACAAGGTGGCTGGCCGTGTGGAACCGTGGCAAATAAAGTTGATGGCCTCGAGAGGGAGGGAGGTAGGCTGGTTCTTATAAACGACTGCCTTACCAACATCCCAATGTTTATCAGGGGATTCTACCTGTTACAAGATGGCATTCATCACAAATTGGATAGGGTGCGATTCAGATTTTTTTGGGGGCCAAAGAGCAAGGCAAGGGATACCATATGGCCAAGTGGGAAGCTATATGATGTCCAAAAGTAAAGGATTGCCTTGGTGTGATAAACACCAAAATTATGAATTGGTGCCTTATCGCAAAGTGAGCATGGAAAAATCTAGTTTGGGAAGATGGTTTTTGGCTGGAAATAAGCAAAGCAAAGTACTTATCAGAAGAGGGAACAGACTTCCGCCCGAATGCCAAACTATCTCAATTTGCCAAAGGGGCTCCGAAGGGTGCAACCGCTGCTTTGCTGTTGGGTACTAGATTCCATGTGAATAATGGAAGAGTAGCGCCCTTTTGGTTAGACAAATGGTGTGGCGAGAGGGCTCTTAGTGAATCATACCCTAGTTTGTTCGCCATACCGGAGCTCGCGAGGCTAAAGTGGCGGATGTATGGGTGAATAATTAGTGGGCTCCTAGATTTGAGATATCTCACAGAACGAAGCACGTGGATTGTAGAATATGTGCCGCAAGATTGCCGATCATAGGGTCACTACTAGGAGGGATGTAGTCACTTGGACCTTGGACCCTTCGGGCAAGTTTTGTATTGGATCCCTTTACAGACCGATTTTCTGATTTGCTACTCCATGTGACTTAAAGTTGGATTTGGAAGGCGAAAATCCCATCAAAAATTAAAAATATCTTTGGCAAGTGTCCAAGAATAGAATCCCGAGTGGGAATGAAGTTAGGAAATGCCATGGTTCTGGGGATGGTAAATGTGTCTGGTGTAGTGAGGACGAGACGTGCGAACATACCATCTTTCGATGCATTGTCGTGAGATTTGAGCGAAGCGTTCTTCATGAGGCCACTGGGTGTACATGGAATCCTAGTAACTTCTTGAATGCATATCAGCTGATCAAAAAAACGAGAGGCCAAGACCGTAGGTTTGCATGGATAGAGTTCGCGGTGTTGGCCTGGTCCCTATGGACTACAAACAATAAAGCTCTTATGAAGAGCAAACTATTCCGCCATCCGGCTGACTTAATGTACAAACTGATGATCCTTTTGCAGCTATGGAAGCTTCTGGCGAAACCAAAGGGATCGAGGAAAGATGGAGCAACTCGCAGGCAGCCTTCGCGCAAGGTGCTCTGAGGTTTAGCTGGAGGGACGGCGGGACACTAACGGCTAGGGAGCCGCCCTGTGTTGCAGCCTGTTGATCTACATCTGGGTCATCATAAACCGCATTGTGTCGCTGATTTGGGTCATATGTGACCTTTTTTTTTTTGAGCAAATGCCATCATGGCTCACTTTATTGCTCAAATCACAACTATAGACGGCGACAAAATAAAACTAGGCGGATCATCAACCCAAACATTCGGTTTTGAATCACAATCTTTAGCTAAGCCATGAGCAACTAGATTGGCACCCCTAGGACAATGGACAAAACTTAAAAAATTAGAGTTGCTGCTATTCCGAAGAAACCTCTACCATTTAGCGTACTGATTACCTCCAAATTATCCGACTGGATCAACAATTTATGCATCCTCATTTGATTAGCAAGATATAGGCCATGAAGAACAACTCTTTCTCGTATCAAGCACTGAAGACAATGTAATTACTAGCAGCCACAAAGTGGCCTTTATTATCTCGAACAACAGCCCCTGTTGCACATTTAGCATTGTTTTAGATCTTGCTAGACTTGTAAGGGCCTCACTCCAAGGCCGGGCATATGCCTCCACTCCAAAAAAAGGATTTGGGACAAAGTTTGGCCCAATGCTTTTGGACTCGACATCAGTCCGCCATGTCTGCCTTGCGTGGTGGACCGAATCCAGACCCAGCCAGAAAAGCGCCCACGCGCCACGCGTCGGCCCGTCATCGGTTCAATGCAGAAATATGATGCAAGAGCACTACAGACCCGGAAACTTGCAAAAGGTGATCAAATCATCCCTAAACTTGCAAATGATGACACTAACTCTTGAATGTAGAGCTCGGCTTCATCTTCCATGTCCTTTGTTGCACTATTGGTCTTTACAAACCCTTGCGCTATCGAAAGGTGAACTAAGCCGGCCCTTGATAATCACGATCTAACGTTTCATAGCTCCACCAAAGAGCACCCATGGTATCGCACCAAGCCATCCTACCACTGTTACTGCTGCAATATATGATCCATCTAGCTTTTTTGCAATCACTTTCCCAACTTGATGAAATTATTGAACATCAACACTTTTACCACCCAATGCATAATGCATAAACATCTTGAAGTATTCCTCATCCAAATCATGCATTTTAATACGTTTATCAACACACAAAACTCTAGATGCATCTTTTCTAAAATCCTATTGTATTAGTGACGGATCTTTCTAAAATCCTATCTAAGTTCACCCAAAAAAATCATTTACAACTTATCCAAGGCTGGGGGGCAATGCCCCCCCC
>CBMN010004259.1:0-14407 GCA_000582825.1 Hordeum pubiflorum | reverse complement strand
AGATGATCTCTAGTTTCAAGGTCTCCAGAATTACACATGACACATGAATATGAAGGCAAGTAGAATGTTTTCCTGAGAAGCATTGCCCTGGTATTCAATCTATTGTTGATGAGCAGCCAAAAAAAGATTTTATGCTTAAGTTGACAGCAGGTTTTCCAAATCCAATTGATGACTCGTAAAGTTGGGGGGAAATTAGTGAAGAGTTTGTATGCATGAGAAACCTGATAGGTGGTGGCTGTAGGGGGCATTTGCCAGCAGTCTGGTTCATCTGAAAGCACAAGTTGCTGCAGAAAACCATCTAAGTCCTAAAATTGAATATAGGCTTCTTCTGACAATGGTAAATGGAAGTGTGCTGACAGATCCTCTAGGTGCCATATATGGGAGACCGAGACTTGCAGGTCCTTAGCAAAAGAATGCAAGTGAAGCCATTTCTGGGAAGGTATCATACCCTCCCAAGTGTCATTCCAGAAGTCCAAAGATAGCCCATTGTGTAGCTTACTATCAGCATGAAGTTTATAAATTGGTAGTAATTTCAGACAGTCCCTCCACCAAAATGAAGTATTTTACAGTGCGGAGTTGGGAGTGCTATCCTGATAGTAAGCTTCCCATACCAAGTTCACCTAGGGGATATTCTCAGGATTTATGAATTTATGTATCATTTTGAGAAGGAGGCAGGTGTTTTGAGTGGATAAGTTTAAGATTCCTAACCCCCCTCTATCTTTGGGTCAGCAGATCAAATCCCAAGCAGCCAAGGGTGGGTTCTTCTTCTCCAAGTCCTTTCCTCTCCAGAAGCAATGTCTTCTATATTTGTCCAGTTGATCAATGATACCTTTGTAAAATAAGAGGCAGCTCATGAGGAAAGTTGGTAAAGAAGATAAGACAACATTAACCATAAGAAGTTTGCCATCATAACTAAGAAATTGGGAGCATGCTGCCAATCTCTTTTGTATCATTTCAAGAAGATATAAGAAGTGTTCCATTTTAGGCTTATGATAGCTGAGAGGAGCCCCCAGATAGGTGAAAGGAAAGCTCCCAACTGAACATCCTAACAGAAGAGCCAGTTGCTGAACTTCTTCCTCTCATAAGTTAATTGGCAGTATGTTGGATTTATGAAAATTGACTTTCAATCCAGAAGCTTGTGAGAAAATGTGCAAAATATGCTGCAGACGTGTCAATTGTTGAGGGCAAGCTGGCATGATAATCAGTGTATCATCAGCATACTGGAGGATTGGGTAATCTGGACAAGCCTGAAAGGATATGGGCACGTGCAGAAAACCTTTGTGCATTGCATCATTAATAATTGTTTGCAGGAAATCAGCTGCTAGGACAAAAAGCAATGGAGACAAGGGATCTCCTTGCCTAACTCCCCTTCTGCACTTAAAATGGGACCCAGGAACACCATTTAACAGAACTAAGGATGTTGCTGAGGTGAAGATCTGCTGAATCTAGGTACACCGTTTGGACCCAAATCCTTTCTTCTTGAGGATTGCCAGTATCATACCATGCTCTATCTTATCAAATGCTTTTTCAAAGTCTAATTTGAGGATAACAGTTGGCAGTTTACTTTTATGGCATTGAAAAAGATACTCATATGCCCATGCAATGCAGTCCTGTATGGTTCTAGATTTGATAAAGCCATATTGGTTGGTATGAATGAGCTCCAGAATAACTGTTTGCAACCTATTAGCAAGCAACTTGGTCAATAACTTGATGGTGCAAGTGAGCAGAGATATGGGCCTGAAATCATTAACAGTTGCAGCACCAGCTTTTTTGGGAATTAAGGTAATGAATGAGCTATTAATACTTTGTAGACATAATTTTCCCTAATGAAACTGTGAGCATAAATCATAGAAATCATGCTTAATGATAGGCCAACACTTCTTAATAAAGTTTGTGTTAAATCCACCTGGCCCTGGAGATTTGTTGGAAGGAAGGTCCTTGATAACATCATCAATCTCCTGATGTGAGAAGGGAACTTCTAGGAATGATAGATCATTGTGTGGCTGAATAAGTTCTAACATTTCATTTGGGAGGAATGGTTTGGATTGGCCCAATCTTTCTTTAAAAGCATTATGGAGGAGGGCTGCCTTTTCAGGATGGGAAGTAACTTCAGAACCATCTTGTGCAGTTAGAGTGGAAATGCTATTATTCCTGTGTTGCACTGTGGCCATAGAATGAAAGAACTGTGAGTTTTCACTACCAAGAGTTACCCACTTAATTTCCCCCCTTTGTTGCTAGTATGAACATTGTTGCTGCAGAAGTTTGTCCAAATGAGCTTTAATTGTATCTCTTCAATCTACCTCAAGGGAACTGAGGGGCCTGAAGTTTTCAAAAGCATCAAGCATGGCAATTACAGAATTTGCATAAGAAATATCCTCCTTAAGATTGGATAAAGTTTTAGACCAAATTTGAGAGACTTTCTCAGGACCTTCATTTTTGCATTTATCCTTTTAGCTGCATCTGCATACTGAATACTCTGTTTCCATACAGATTCCACCAAAGGTAGAAAATTATCCTTGTCCATCCACCAATTTTCAAACCTGAAGATATTACTCTTGGGCATGGAAGTACAGATATGGATCACACAGGGTACATGATCTGAGGTACTCATTGCTAAAGGATAGGCCAGAGTATTTGGATAATTTAGAGTCCAGGAAGCTGAAGTAAAAACCCAGTCCAAATTTTCCAGAAGAGGCTGTGATTGTTTGTTGGACCATGTGTACTTTATTCCTTTTAAGGGAATACCAACTACCCCAGGTTACTTATCACTGCATTAAAATTCAACATTTCATTCACATTACCTCCGGGTTTATTTCTGTCATCAAAACTTCTGATTAAGTTGAAATCCCCCACAATCATCCAGTCTGCATCCTCAGGGATTTGTGTACAATCTAGCCAATCTAAAAATTCAATCTTTTTGTCATCCTGGCATGGTGCATAAATGTTTGTGAGAGTCCAACAACTGCCACATTTGTTGGACTGGAACAACATAGTTATTCTGCAAAACAGTTTCCCCTTTAAAGAGTGTTGAGCACCATATGGTTAAAATACCACCAGATCGACCAACAGATGGTGTATAAGCATATGCATCAAATCTTGGGGAGCAAATCTTTCTGATAAAGAGAAGATCAATTTGTTATTTTTTAGTTTCTTGAAAACAAACAATAGAGCACCCACTTTTCTCAATCTTGTTTTGTATATGTAACCATTTATCAGGCGAATTCAGACCTCTAATATTCCAGTTTAGGACTTTCCATATTTGTGATTGCATGATACATAACAATTGAGGATAAAGTAGTGGCAGCAAACCAAGTGTTGCTGCCAGTGACCAGTAGATTGCAGTAACTTTCAAGGAAACTCATAGAGGAATAGAGAGCCTGGATAGGACCAGGCTTTGCAATCACACAAGGCATCAGGCCATAAAAGTTCAATATAGTAATACCAAAAGCAACAGTGTTCTTATAAGGCACATAAATCTAGACAGATATATTATAAATGCAACATGACTGATAACACCAAAGCTGATCTTCTAGGAGCAGAAGCACCTCCCCAACTTCACTTCCTTGACTTCTTGGATTTGGTTGGACCATCCTCCTTTTTTGCTGGATCATCCTTCTTGGATGTTGGCTTTGCCTTTTTGGGATTTGGTGGCTGATTAGCAGCAATACCAAACTTGTCATATAAATTGGTGACAATTTTTTTAGTCAGTGGGGGAGCTTCATCAGAGCAAGCAAGGCAGTTCTTGTCAAAAAAAGTCTTACCCTTGTAGCCTTTGTGCAACAACGTCAGTCTATCACTGCGCCTAACCTCTGAGATGACCAATGGGGTTTTCCTATTTTTCTTCCTTGCATAAACCACTGAGGTTGTCAACAAAGCTCTGTTTTCAGCAGAAATACTCTTGGTGGCCTCTGGAGTGGAAAAGCCATTTCCAAAGTTTTGAACAGCTGCAGTGAGATAGCAAGTAGGAGGATCAATCATCGGGCAAGTTTGAGGCAACACAAACAGCCTATAGGTTCCTTCTTGACAACCTTGCTGAATAATGTTCCACAGCTTTGATTGAAGGATGGATTTTGCCCATTGGAAATCAGCAGGAGATAAGAGCTTTGCTGTTATGAAATCTGCTCAGGTTGCAGGAACAGGGATGGTTTCCTAGTCTTCAGAAGCAGACTTAAAGAAAGTGTTCCATGCCATATTCCCTTCTTTTGAGAAGACTGACAACAGAGGAAGATCTTGTGGAGCAGAATGGGAGCTTATTTCCTTGGAAGACTGGGCAACATCTGCAGATAGATATGTTGTCTCTGTATCTAGCAGGGCAGATGGCAACTGGTTTACCAAGCTGACAAGTGATAGGGACCTGTGACTCTGTAAACTGAAAGATGAAGGCAGGGCTGCATAATTAACATGGGGATGAATGAGGACCATACCAAGCTGAATATTCTGATGCATGTGCTGGTCCAACTGCTGAGCTTGAACACCTCCCAATTGAATATTATTGTTATGGGGCACTTGAACACCTACATTTTGAACTGAATCTCCCGAGGAATTGGCACTGTTAGAGCTGAAAGTGACTGTGAGCTCACTGTCACAATCTGCCACAGGCTGGTTTAAATCAATGTGCACATCATCAGCAATTGGCACATTGTTGATAACAGGATTGAGCATTTCCTGCAATTCTTCAAACTCCTAATCATTAAGCTGGTTCAGGTTAAAATCATTGAGCTCAATGAAAGCTTCCTGCTGTCCAAGTTGATGTGCATGAGGAGGAGCTGCATTATTACCAAGAATATGCAACAAATTTTGTCCCCAAAGGTTGACTGGCATGTGCACTTCATTCTGGTGGGGGGGGCATCTGATCTTCTTGAGCTTGTGGTTGTTGATTCAGGTCTCCCCAAGCAGGCCAATGATCCAAATGAGGAGGATCTTGAAGAGTCGGCATCATCACAGGCAAGGGATGTGGGTTTCCCCCTTCAGGAGGAATGTCATCCTCATCAGCAAGTAAAGCACCAAGCATGGTATGGCCCAATATGATGATAGGAACAGACCAGGATTCAGCCTGGTGTCTATTTCCAGCAGATACAGTACAACTGTGAGGAATGAGAGTCACATCAGCTACCCAAACGTTGATGACATATCTAGAGAAATCACTAGACATCTTATCCCAAAGTGCCACATGCGCAAAATCTTTAACTGCCCCCTGAATATGCTGCAGTTCCCAGAGATCTACTGAAAAAGAAAGTAGAGCAAGCCAGATTTCTTGATTGTAAGTAAAACTACGATGATTGCTGCCTTTATTATGTCTAGCAAAGCTGAATTGATGTTGTTGAAACATGTGGGGACTATGATTAACCAACCAATCCCTATCAGCTGCTGAATCCACTTGGATGTATGCATGTCCTAGGAGCTGGAGTGATGGTGACAATGGCAACATCCTCATGCTTCCCAGGAACGCTGGAGCTGACATGGTAGCGGCATGTAGCCGGGTGTCCCGCCACCTCCACCGCTTCATATCAACCCGGAAGAAACGGCGCTGGGTCGACTGGGTATGCCGCCATGGGAGGAAGCAGAGAGGTTAGGCCGGGCACTGGAGCTGAGGTAGGAGAGCTAGGATCGAACCAGAGAGAAACTGCAGGGGCGCGGAGAGGCTCTTCGATTACCGCAGCAGCATCAGGCGAATGTGACAGGAAGGCATGAGTACTTGAGTTACCGAGGAAAAATGATAAACAATTGGGCGTTTCCGTTTCCTCTGTAGGTAAGCTCATAAAAGCCTGATCTGGTAATCTATTGAGATCAATAGATGCCATTGTATTGTCCCGTCGGTATATAGTAGAGGGATTCTCCAAATGATTTTGTCACAACCGTAAATCCAAGGAGACCTCCAAATTTGCTTGCTGCGAATTAGTAGAAGATTTTCCATCATGCTGCAAAATCATATTTGCTTCCTTAGTCGACGATTGGGGCACGATTAATTTAGGCTTCCATTGCTGAGCAGGAGCTTTCCTTTGAGAGTTGAGAAAACTAAGGCAATTTTTCCGGATGTGCCCAGGCTGATTGCAATGCAAACACCTAATTTGGTTATAACAGAAACGACGCAAGTGGCCAAATAGAAGACACCGCCGGTAGGGATAATGGCCCATGGGCTTAGCCCACTTTGAATGATCAGTCGTAGGCCATTGTAGTCGATCAAAAACAGAAAGCCTAGGCTCTTGGAGGCGGTCAAAGACCGATATTCGTTCACGGCCCAAGCTGTCTGTCACCTGAGGATGAGTAACAGTCTTGATATCCGACACCTTGGCATGATCCGCGAATAATTTGGCATGCTTACCTTTTGGGAGAGCATGGTTGATGAGAAGTTTAAGATCCTTTACTTCTTCCTACCAAGTTTATCAAAGGTGGGGCGGCGATAATTACTTTTGAAGAATTCCTGAATATCATGGAAGTTATAACCTTCCGAAAGTAGACGTTGTAGATCTGTTGCCTCAGATTCAGAGAGCTTATGCATGAATGTTGGGTTGTGCTGAAGGGGTGAAGCTTGAACAGTGGCCGCAACATTAGAGGGCTTAAGAATCCGTGGCCCTAGCTTTGTAGTGTTTGCACCCGTTAATTTACCGTGAGCCGCTTGAGGAGAGGATTTCGTATTGCTAACAACTGACCAAGATTGTTCCTCCTCAGCTTCCCAATCACGAAACTCACTAATAAAATCCGGTCCGCCATGGTTCCATAGTTTGAAATAAACCTTGAAAGCAGCACATTCATAGCTTTTTAAAGCTGCAGTCTAAAATCCAACTCTCAGGGAGAAGACCGAGAAACGAAAAGTTTGATCGCGCAAGAACAAGACGTTGAAATCAGCATCAATCCCTCCGAGACAAGCATTCAGATATGCACTTACTATATCCACATCCAACCGATGTTTATGATGACCAAAAGAAGCCACTAGAAAAAAATCTCAACCGCCTGAACCTAACGAGAAAGCAACTGGGGAATTGAATTTGTGCCAAATTTTCCTCTGAAAATCCATACCTGGACGAATATCAAGGTTCAGATAAGCCGAGGCCAAGGGTTGTCCCGATCGCGGAGCTTCCACCTCCGTGACGCTCGTCCTGGTACTCTGCTTTGAAATGGTACCCGACCTTGATAGGACTGCAGGGGGCGATCGAGATGTCGACGTTGGGACAAAATCGGGCACAGCAGCAAGATCCGAACGGCCTCCGATAATGGCAGTGTAACAGGTGAAAGAAATTTCGTCACCGATCTCCACAGACTCCCCATCCTTCTAGAGACGGGCATCAATGATCACCCCATCATCATCCAGGAGAGCCAGGCGGCCATTGGTGGACAACGAGAGCGATCCTTGGTGCGTGGGGTTGGTGGCGCAGACTAGCCGTGCTTGGAAACTTGCCGCCCAGATGGCGGTCAGGCGTCCATGATGATGATCTGATCGCGCCAGCGCGCGATCCAACGAGGACATGGCCACGAGAGAGGACAAGGATGTACCTTTGAGAGAGGGAAGGGGCCCTGGCCAGGGTGGCCGACGGCAATGACCCACGCCGGGGTCAAGGTGCCGACGAGATCCATGATCCGTCGAAATCGCCCCTCATTCCGCCTTTTTCCCTATCCACCAACGACATAAGATTGTGGCCAACAAATATTTTTCAAAGCATGTAATATTGGTAATATAATAGTATGAAACAATCAAAAATTATAGATACGTTAGAGATGTATCAAGTACCACCACTATGACGGGAAATTTGAAGAACACGACAAAACGTTACTATTGTACTTTGGGAAAATGGCACTGCAACCATTAGATGTTTCGCGAGATGTCATATGGTTATTTCAACTCAAATATGACAAAAGTAAGGGAAACATATTTCGTGTTGTGTTTCGTAAGGACCCAATTCCCCACTCTCTATTACAAGGGAAACACACAACTCTCCATTACCTAGGACATCGATCGTGACAAGGCAACCCGTCAATAACATCACGATGGTTCTTCGCAACAAAAAACAATGGAATATTGGACTGCAACAACCGGACACCATGTTTCCACCTCTTGTGCAGTGCGGTGATGCCTTAGACATGCTCCATTTAGCAAAGCCGATGGAGGTACTACAATTGTATGAGGATGGGAATCAAATAAGGAAGGGTGTAAGTGCATTTGGTGCCCCCCTTGTGGTTTTGAGTACCGACAACAAAAATGATTAAGGGATTAATATGTTTGTGAGTATACATAGGTGAAATTCTGTGAAGATTTGGTTTAACCAATTAGAGTGACCCCTAAAGGTCTTAAAAATGATAACGTAGGTGCGAGGCGAAGAACTGGATCATGAAGACTTAGCTCTTTACTAGTTCCTTTTATGCTTTTAGTGTCCTAGGGCAATCCATACTATTAAGGGAGGCCCAGGTATACAAAGACAATATTTTTTGAAGTGTGCTCAATCCAAACCTATTTCTCCGAGTGAAGACTTTATAAATCTCTTTGAGTGCATGATCTTTTTCTTTATGTCTGTGATGATATTGTTCGGGACGTTGTAGTCAAACCCTCGCTTAAGAGTTAAGAAACTAGCAATCTTACCCGCAAAAAAAGAAACTAGCAATTTGGTTTTCCTATTGTGAGGAAATTGAGAGTTGTGCCCTCTAGCAATAGCACATTGGTGGGTGTGTCCTTCCCAATGGTCATATCAGTCCTCGGGCTGCGACCCTGACTATAAATAGCCACTACCTCCACCATAAGTTGGTTGGCTAATTCGTGTGAAATTTATATAAGTGTTGTCTAAGCAATCTAGGATCCCTATGAACTCGAGTGAATCTTAAGTAAGGAAAACCCAACGCCTAATAGCCAAAGTGATTAAGCATCACTAAAAAAATATGTCAGAGTTCGCTGAAGACTTGTTACACTTTGAAGACTTTGATCTTCTACGCGGTTTGGTATCAGGGCATCAAAGAGTAATTGTGGAGATCTACCTTGAAGATGCACCTTGAAGATGGTTTGGAGATCTACTTTGACGATGTACCTACGAAAAAGTAAGCGAGGTCGAAGTGATCTTTGCTAAAGGAGAATCCAATGCCTTCACTAAGCTCCTAGTTCTATATTATCCGTCTTTGTTTACTTTGAGTAATTGGCATGTTCATAAGAATATGACCCTACCTCTAACCTCTCTCTGGAGACTTGAACTTAATAATTAGCTATTCCTCTACGTTCTATTATGATATGTTAATTAAAGTATTGTTCAATTACTTCTTTTGCATGCTACCTAACGTTCTAATGACTTTCTCCCGGTTTTGATTGTATCTATAGCTTAGTTTTTCTTTAATCATTTTTATCTATGTTATGTTCATTTTAGTGTTCTTCAAAGAAATAATTTTTCTTTTGAAGAAATTCATAAAAATCTCCTGCTCACCAGCCCACTAGTCTATTAAGCGTTCTTACAAAGGGACGTGATATAGGCTATGCGATAGCGTTGGACGACTACCAGGATAGTATAAAATGTGGTGGCAGAGGGACATGAGTAGGATCCATGCTACAACAACATCAACTTGGCATCTATTGGCCGACGACGGGAGTAGGAGGGAGTTGGGCCACATTTCCATTTATTTTCTACGGAACTGAGTGGTCATCGAAGAGTAACTTTATAAAAACTAGATTAAATATGCATAGTGCCAAATTTCGCGTTTAGACATAATCGGCTTCTGTTTTCTTTACTCAATGACCCATTGGACAATCCACATACAAATAACATTAGAAATCCCAACATTCTAAGTAGGACAAATAAAGCATCGTAATGACGTCTTGACAGATGGGGGTTCATCTTATTTTATTGACAAACTTTCTTCGATGTGCTGATTGGAAAACTGAATTATCATAGTCTACCTTGATACCGAACGCAATCTAAATCTCGTGTATACATATGCTTGGAAGCCACAACAAGGACGTCGATGGCGACAAATGCACCTAAAAAGTTCTATACGCGTTTCAGCTAGTAAGAGCATCTCCAGCCGTTGGAGCTCCTCAGGACACCACCGAACCAAAAAAGTTGGTGTCTTGGGGGACCAAAGGCTTCATCCGGCAAAAATAAGAGGGCATCTTCCCAGCCACATCCCAACCCAAGCCAAACTTTGTGGGGGGAATGATTTAGTGGGCTATGAAAAAGTACACGTGGGGGGACGCGATTCGCCGAAACTTTCGCCGGCGTCCCCAAGAAACCCCCAGCGCGCTGGGTTTCGCCTGGGTATGCCGGCGCTTTTTGACGTCCTGGGGGCACACTAGGGACGTGGCTGGGCCATTTTTCGTTAAAAAGCGCCTTTCGAGCCTACTCCCGAACCTAAAAAAGTACTTGAAGGGCGTCCTGGGGGGACGGGTGAAGATGCTCTAAATCTCAACGCAGTAGCTCGCCTAACTCAGCGCACACCATCTCTAAAAAGAGGAAAAAGAACGACTCAGCGCACACGTTCCCACAGCGGGGCGCAGAATGGCTCAACTCGCGAATCGGGTGGAGGAACGCGGGTTCGGGCCGGTAAAAACCCACAGACCGGTGAGCAGCACGTAGCCTCTCCCTCCGGGCCAGCCACGTAGCGGGTACTTCCTCCGTTGTCTGTTTGCGTAACCGTTGGGAATGCTCCTTGCGGCAGTGACAGCTAGGCCCCAACGACAGGCAGTCTCCCCCCTGGCTGTGCCCACCGGGATTTGGCTGCCGGCCCCACCCGAAATGTCCACTCTCGATTCAGCTTGTGCTCCTTCACAAATAAATCATGGTATCTTGTTTTCGTATGAATGTTCTGTGGGCCGCACAAGCACACAATTAGACCAACACAATCCTCTTGTTGGCTATGAATTTTGTGCTTTCTAGTAGATAGAGCACGCATTTCGTTACATGTCCATCCACGTAGATTTTCTTCAACAAAAGTGAGTCATTAGACAGGACCAGGATTGTTAATTAGGCGAGTTCTTTGCGCAATGGCGCCAGGATCACCGACCACACACTGGAGAGACCGGCAAAAGGAAGAGAATGCCGCGCGTAAGCTAGACAGAGAGTTCCAAGGAAATTATAAACATGACACCATTTTCACTTCTTTTCTTCCCGATGATGATGACGATGGAATAAACATCTGTACAAATACATACACCAGAAGCCATGGGCAACACAACAAAAGGAAAGGAGGTGGGGTGGGGGCCTTTCTCTTGTGTGTCATCAAATCTTAAAAAAAGCTGGCCTGATCCGGTCTGTTAAGGAGGGCATTTTTGGCAACCTGGCGGGTCCCAGGCCACAACAGGCCAGGACAAAAAGTTAGTGATTCTTGGCTCTTTCTATCACCTGGACTCACATATGTACACTACAGGGTGAGGGGTGTTTGGGTCATCCTGGCCTGGCTTGTCCTATGATTTTCGTTCGAGGGGCTCCATGTCCATCCATGGTGTGACCCACACCTCTTCCTACCCTTCTTCTTTTCTAGTCTAGTGGAAACATCTCGTTCTGTCAGTTTTGACAAAAGAATTCGGTGCTGGGACAGGGAGAGGACGTGGAATCCGTCGACGGCTGCGATGCCAGCGGGCGGAAGATCAACGGCGCCCCGTACTGCGGGTACAGGAGCATGAGCACCGTCGGCGCGTGCACGTAGTTGGGCGACGTCCGGATCTCGAACCGCTGCAGAAGGATGGCCATGGTGAGCTTGGCCTCCAGGCGCGCCAGGTTCTGGCCCACGCACATCCGGGCCCCGAGCCCGAACGGTATGAAGGCCAGCGGGTGCTTCGCCGCCCGGGCCGCCCCGTTGGCGAACCGCGCCGGGTTGAACTGCGCCGCGTCCTGGCCCCAGTACCGAGCGTCGTGGTGGATGGCCATGATCGGGATGAGCAGCTCCATGTCGCGCGGGATCATGCACCCGTCCGAGAGCTGCACGTCGGCCTTGGCTCGCCGGATCGTGGCCACCGCCGGCGGGTACAGCCGGAGCGTCTCGTTTATGATCATGCCCAGCTGTCGTGAGAAACACATGGAACATGCACTGTGTGTCAGCGCCTGAAGAAAATGACCGAAACACCCTTCTGCCTGCGCCGAGTTTGAAATTTCTCCTGCAGAGATGGCGAATCGGAATCGAGGTGGCAGAGCTGTGCTGGGACTGGGACGTACCGTTTTCAGCTTGGGGAGGTGCTCCTTGGAGGGGTCGTCGGGGCCGCAGACGTCGAGGACCTCGCGGCGGGCGCGCTCTTGCCACTCTGGGTGCATGGCCAGGAGCACGGTGGCCCACGTCAGGAGGTTGGTCGTCGTCTGCTTCCCGGCGAAGAAGAACGTCTTGCACTCCTCCACCATGTCATGTACCGGGATCGCCTTCGCCGCCGGCGCCCGCGTCATTCTCTGGCTGGCATTGATCATGAGCCCGAGCAAGTCGCGGAAGCTCCCGGTGTCTGCCTTCTCACCCTCGGCTTCCACGGCGGCCGCCTCGTGGCTGCGCCGGCCGATGAGCCTGGTCAGGTTCCGCCGAATATCCCTGTCCAGCTTCCACGACAGCCAATTCTTCTTGGTCGGCATGAACCGGTAGCCTGGGACAAGGACCTTGCGGAACGCCTCGGAGGCGAAGGCCATGAGCTGGCTCTGCATGGCGAACA
Source organism: Hordeum pubiflorum (assembly GCA_000582825.1). Taxonomy (NCBI): domain Eukaryota; kingdom Viridiplantae; phylum Streptophyta; class Magnoliopsida; order Poales; family Poaceae; genus Hordeum; species Hordeum pubiflorum. The sequence goes on along the minus strand of CBMN010004259.1, from coordinate 1,812 downwards.
CCACGCGGCCGTCGTTGTAGCTGCCGCCGAAGGTGGCGCGCGTGATGGCCTCCTCCGTCACCTCCTGGAACCACTCCGCCACGTCAACTTCCACCTCGCCGCTGCCGTCGGCCGCCGCCATCTCTCGCCACTTCTCCGCCAGCGCGGTCACCGACTTGCCGACGTGCGGCACCAGGCGCTGCAAAATCAAACCACATCCGTTCATCGAACTGTCGCACGCACCGCCAGCGCGGCCACGGACAAGAAAAGAACAGAGGAGCAGCACGGCGTCCGTACGTTGAGGTTGTCGGGGTAGAAGGCGTCGCCGAGGACGCGGCGGTGGAGCGCCCACTTGTCCCCGTGGAGGCTGACGAGGCCGTCGCCCTCGAGCTGGCGCACGACGGGGTGCGCCTCGTAGCGGTCGAACGCGTCGGCGCGGGTCAGGAAGATCTCCCGGATCAGCTCCGGCTCCGCTACCGTCAGCCGCGGCGTCGGCCCGAACCATATCAAGAACGTCGGACCTGCATCGTCACCAAAACCATTAATGATGACCCAAAAGGACGGAAATTGACATCCGACGCAAGAAGCACAGCAGTGGCAACCGAGGGAGGGGAAACAGAGGTGTCTGTGAGGGGGAAGAAGCGGAGTAAATGCCATAAACCCCATATGCGCAAACGAAACGAAAGAGAGATAAGCTGAGCTGACAACAAGAGACAAAAGCTGAGCCCTGGTCACAAACAGACGCGCGGAGAGAGAGAGAGAGAGAGAGAGAGAGAGAGAGAAACAGAAAATCAGACAGGGAGGGAACAGATCAACAAGCAGATGCAACCAAAACCGCCCAAACAGATGAGCAATTAAGCCACGCAGAGAGGCAGCCAGATGATGCTGGCTGAGATACTATTCTTGTATAACACATGCGTATATGTATGCATGAGCGGCGGCGGGGAGGGAGGGACGCACCGTAGATCTTCCGCCAGTAGTGGTAGAAGGCGAGGACGCGGGGGAGCGCGTTGTGGGAGGTGGGCGGCGACATGGGCTTGGAGGAGGCCTCCACCATGAGCCCCACCATCTCCTTCACCGAGCCCAGCAGGAACCGGTACGGCGGCCCGCGCACGCCCTGCGCCGCGAAGTGCGCCTCCAGCCGCCGCGGCCGCCACCACAGCGCGTCCGCCACCCGCGCCGCCACGTGCAGAGCCAGCCACGCCGACAGCAACACGGCCGCCGCGCGCCACGAGACCCAGCCGCGCCATGCCCACGCCGCTGCCTCCATCTCGTCCCCCATTGCCGCCGTGGTCGGTCGGCTCAGCTCCCCTGTTCCTTGTTTCTTGAAACAGAGCAAGCAGGGTGGGAGACGATGATGTGTTCTTCTCTCTGGACTCTGGGTCGTGTGCTACGTTTGTTGGAGCCCGTGTACGTGAGCCGGTGCTAATGGCGTGGGGTTTTGGGTGACAAGGGAAGGCGAGGGCGGGATTATATAGTGGGGAGGAGAAGGAGGAAGGGGGAGGGAAGCAAAGGCCGGCGGCCATGGGGCCGGGGAAGAGCCGAAGAGGGGTGCGTTGCGTTGTTTGTTTTGTTTTGGGGGTGGGTTAGTACTAGTGAAGAGTCAACGAAGTAGGGATTTCCTACTCTTGTTTTAATTGACCGTGATAGATGGAAGGTGTATTGCTTTGGTGTGCAAGAAATGAATCCCTTTCGACTTTTCTCGCATTTTTTGCAGCACGAAGAGGGGTGCATATTTATAGACACGTTTTTATTTACTGGAATCAAAGGTAAATTGGAAGTAAATTACCTACCATGTGGTCCGTAAATGAAAAGAACTCTTCATTAAAAAAT
>CBMN010004250.1:0-12888 GCA_000582825.1 Hordeum pubiflorum | reverse complement strand
GGCGGGCGGGCGGGGTCGGGCGGGCGGAACGAAACTAGAGGCAGTTGGACGGTTGACATGCGGCCACCAGTTTTACATCTCCTTGAGACGGAGAATCAAATTTGCATCTCATGTTTATTTTACATCTCCTTTTCAAAAAAAAAGAAGAAGTTTATTTTACATCTCCTGAGGATGAAGATATATATTTTTTGCATTTACAGTATTTGTTGGAAATGGATTTTTAAGCCTCGAAAATGCAAAAGTTGGTTATTTTTACGCTCACATCATCCATTGAAGATGCTTTGAGAGGCATCTGTCACCCATCACGTGCACACGTGCGCAGTACTACGGACAACCAGCTCCAACGACTGCACGGTACTCTACTACTCTGACACCATCTTTGTTGAACATGTCTTTTTTCTTTGAGGGGAGCGTATCTTTGCTTCTAGTCCCGCAAGATCGATGAGGAGTGGGGTTCAATACAAGCACCGGCAACAGCAGCAGATCGACGCAGCAAATATGATCTAGAAAATCACTGATGTACCTAAACTGATCGATCGGCGCATCTCTTTCTCTTGCGTAAGGCATGTGCGACCTTCCATTTTTGCTGAATGGAGTGGAATGGTAGTACATCGTTTAGAACTGCTAGACACCGCGAACCAAACTGTGTTGAAATTGAATGGTGAGGAAGGGTGATATCCTCAGGCATTAGGGTTCAAGTCCTCATACTCGCATTATTTTAAAATTTATTTTAGAATTTCTGACGATGCGCATTCAGTGGAACGAGACGTTTCCATCAACGACGAGACGCTTATGATGACTTCGTAAATATCAAGATGATATGCCGGCTCAGTCTCTCGAAAGTGTCCATAGGGGTAGGGTGTACTCCCTCCTGTCCTTAATAGTTTGCGTCTAAGTTTTTTCAATTTTTTCCTGAATAGTCTGCGTACTAGGCTTTCACAGCCAAACTTTTCATCTATGCCACTGCCCTTTCCCCTTCGGTCACTTAATTAGTCCATATCAATGACCAATTGGCATGCAGGAAGTGCATGCAGGGACGTGCTCCACGAGGAGTTAAAATAGGACGGCCAATCAAAGGGGTGCAGATGTTACTCAGCGAGGTAAAAATGTCCAGTTTTTTGTATCACAGCCTCTCCCTGGTATCTGGGCTTTGTGTTATGCACAATCTAAAAAGGACAGTAGGGAGTACGTGTGTGTGCGATTCGTAGGGATGCGTGTATGCGTGTTCATATGAACGTTTACGTCTGTACTGTGTTAAAAAAAAAACTGTTGGACACTTTTTTGTTTCATGGGTTTGCGTATTTTTATCGGGATGTAAATTTTTTGCTCTTCCGAAAAGGAGGATAACTCCTCGCCTTTGCATCGAGCCATGCACACAACCACCTTTATCAAATTATTTAATAAAGCCTGGCAAAAATAAATACATAGATCAATCCGGAGCTGTCTTTCTGGCGATCTATGTCACTACACCTAATAGCTTGATGATGTGCCCTAACCGCACAAACGCACACCATCTTACCTGGTGGCCTTACCAAGCCGCCTCACAACAAGCCGAGATTATCAACTGGTCTAGCAGACCATCAGCACACACCGCATGCGCATGCTTCAAAATCCGTCGCTGACATCTTCCACCGTCCGAACTTCAGGAGAGATCCACGCATTAACCTTGTTAGGCCCAACTGTTGTCTATGCCAGCATGATGCCGGAAAATGCCACCACCCTGCGTGTATCCCTCAATACACGTCCATCGCCGAGACCCGACATCGCGGACTAATACGTTCATTTTGCATCATGATTTCTTACTGTTATTTATATTGTTTTTGGTCATTATTTCACTTTATGATGCAATTCTAATGCCCTTTCTCTCTTAATTTGCAAGATTTACATGGAGAGGGAGATTACGGGCAGCTGAAATTCTGGACCTGAAAATGTACAACAGAGATACCTATTCTACGGAACTCCAAATGACATGAAACTTTACAGAGATTTTTATTGAATATATAAAAAAAATACTAGAACGAAGAAATACCAGAGGGGGCCACCACCTGTCCACAAGGCAACAGGGTGCGGCCACCCCCAGGCTCCGATGCGTTGTGGGTTCCACAGGTGGCCTCCGGTGCCCATCTGGTTAGCCTTATGCCAAAATAAATATTTCAAATAGGTTTGTTATCAACTAGAGGCTAGCTAGGTTCCTATTGGGATTTCATCCCTTCTAGGCAGTCAATCAAGCAACAACAAGCAATTCAAATTCAATCACACGCAAACATAGGCGTTCATCGGTATTTCCTAGAAATTTTTTAATTCCGTGTGAAATTTTTAACATATCAGATTTAGAAAAAATCTTAGATGTGACAATCATCATCATCGCTAGGCAGCTCGGCCTCCTAGGAGCTTCTTTTCGTAGGCATAGTATAATGTTATGTAGCTCTTCCCCTACCTCGGGTCCTTCCCCTCATGGGTGCCCTGCCACCTACTTGAGGCGAAGCATATGGAACTGTTCGCCAACAATTATCCAACGAACAAACTACCTGTCCTTGCCCTGCCATATTCGGTTACCACTCTTCCATGTTATGTCCCATGAGGCCACACACTTCACAAAAAGAAAGGAATTTTTCTCATATTTAACCATCAGCATCTTTCGCCCTTCCCCCTCCACCGTGAGTGGGTGAAGCATGTGAGGGGTTTTGCAACAAGTACCCGTGTGCGAACCCTAACGTAGTCTCCCTTTTAAGAGGAGCCTGGGTGACAACTGGACCTTCTTGACCTTTCCAATGCGACGAGCAAGTTCATAAACAACATGATTCTTGCGATAGAGATCGCCGCCGGAGCAGAGAAACCCTAACAACGGGAAACCCCTATTTGACGCATTTTGCATCAAACTGTCGGCGAATCGTAGAGGCGAGGCGACCTAGCGAGCGATTTGGGCCGACCCATATGTAGCGTACGTACACCTTTCAGGTTCTGGTTTTGGAAACATTCTAGAGTATTCCAAGCCGTTTTTACTGCTTTTGGGAACCTTCTGGAAGGTTCCTAAACCGGTTTTATTTCTCATTTCTATTTCCCTTTTTCTTTTTCCTGTTTTTTCCTTTTTTGTTTTCTTTTCTTTTGAATTTTCTTTTATTTTATCCTTTTCAAGTTTATTTCTTTTTTCAACAAATTTTCTGAAATTTAAAAATGTTCGTATTTCTTAAAACTTGTTCAGCTTTTTCCAGATTTTGTTCTGTTTTCATTTTTTGTTCAAAAATTCCAGAAAAGTTTTAGTATTTCAAAATTTGTTCACTTATTTTCCCAAAATATTCGAAAATTCAGAAAAGATTAAAAATTCTGAAAATGTTTGCATTTTAAATTTTGCTCATAAATTCTAAAATGTTCACGGATTTCAGAAAATGTTCCCGTTTTAAAACAAAGCGTTTACAAATTTAAAAAGGTTCATGTTTCCACTATTTGTTCGCAAATTTAAAAAATGTTCAGGAAATTTAATAAAATGTTAGTGTATTGGAAAATTTGTTCATTTTCATAAAAATGTTCGTATTTTTGAAAAATAACTGTTTTCAAAATTGGTTCACAAATAAAAAAAAACTTTTTCATAATTTGTTCGCAAATTGAAAAAATGGTGGGAGAGTTTCGTTAAATATTCACGTTTCGAAAACAATATTCATAATTTCGGGAAATGTTAGAGTTTTTCAATTTTGTTCCTGTATTTTTAAATGTTTATGTTTTGAAAAAGTTGTTCGTAGTTTGGAAAAATGTTCTCGTTTTCATTTTTGTTCTTTTTTTACAAAAAAATGTTGGAGATTCCTAAAAATGTTTGAGTGCTTAAAAGTTTGTGAGAAATTTTGAAAATGTCTGTTTTTGTAAATATATTTACTTTTGTGAAAGAGAAAACCATGTTCCAAATTTTGAAAAACATTTATTTTCTTTCGCCGCCTATAGTTCACATAATCTGAGCTGGCATTTAGACAAACAAGTCGATGAAAACAGTGGCTAGTGACGTGGTTCCCTCACTTGAGGTCGTGTTTTTGCTAAAAAAAAAACTTGAGGTCATGTGTTCGATCCCACAAACGGACCGTTTTGGGAATTTTTTGCGAGCTCTTCTTTATAGTTTTCTGTTGCCGTTCGGTTCTTTACGACTGTTTTTTTGTTGATTTTTCATGACGCGCTAAGCCGGTCCAGCTCAGCTATCCCCTTTGCGAATCATCGACTGTTTGCCGCAATAGGCGGCGTATAGGAGGTCCCCTAACAACGAGTGTAGAAGGTAGGGATTCCCGATTCGTGATTTCGGGCTTAATGGGCCGGCATGTGCATCCGAGGCTTTCTTTGGTCTGGGCTGGGAGCCTGGGAGACGGTCAATGGGCTAACATTTTGACGGCCTAATTAGGAAAGCAAAGCCCTCCTTCGCCCATTCCACTCCTCACGCCCCCTTCCCCACCATCCGCCCCCTACCCATGTCCTCCCTCGCCGCCGCCGTCGCCGCCGCCGCCGCCGCCGCCTCTAACTGGGCAAGCAGACTCTCCCGCATCCTCACCTCGTCCACGCCAACCGCAAAACCACCCAAACGCAACCCCAAGACCAAGCGCGCGCGGACGCCGACGCCGAAACCGCCCGCCGCCGATGCTGATTCCATCGCGGATCTCGGCGCGCAGGCCGCCGCCAAATCTGCGTCCGACGCGGACCACAAGCTCCCGAAGCCGCTTGGCGGTATCATCAAGGCCCTCGTCAGGGAGCGGGACCCTGATAAGCTGGTCTCCAAGTTCGTCCAAGCTTCGTCCGCGTCGTCGCTCTTCCGCGACCGGCACCGTCCGTACGAGGTGGCGGTGAGCCGCCTCACTTCCTTGGGCCGCCAGGACGGCATCGAAGCCATCATCGACGCGCAGAAGCCCTTCCTCGAGACCTCGACCGAGGGATTTGCCACGCGCCTCATCCGCCTCTACGGCGGCGCCTCCATGCCATCCCACGCGGCCGCAACCTTCCATCAACTTCCCGCGCGGCACAAGTCCACGAGGACATTCAACGCCGTCCTCGCCGCGTACGCCCAAGCCGGGGATCTTGACGCGCTCACTGCCGCATTCAAGGAGATCCCAGCGTCCCACCCCTCGATTGTTCCCAGCGTATACTCTTACAACGTGCTCATCCGCACATTGTGCCAGAAGTCCGACCTCTCAGCCGCTCTTGATGCTGTCCGTCTCATGGAGGAGCGTGGTGTTTCGCCTGACATTATCACTTTCAACTCGCTCTTGAATGGGTTTCTCAACTGTGATCGTAATGATGAAGCAGAGAAGGTATGGGGAATGATTAAGGAGAGGAATTTGGAGCTAGACGCAAAATGCTACAATGCAAGGCTGCGGGGTTTGGTTGCACAAGGGAGGATTGATGATGCAGCTGCTGTGCTTGAGAGGTTGGAGAAGGACGGGCCGAAACCCAATATAGTATCCTACAATGAGTTGATTCGAGGATATTGCAAAGCAGGGAGGTTCCAGGAGGCCAAGAAGGTGTATGATAATTTGATGAAGAATGAGTGTGTTCCAAATAAGGGGACATATGAGACTCTCGTGTCATACCTTCTGCAGGCTGGAGAGCTGGATTGTGCACTGAGGTACTGTTATGAAATCGTTGGTAGTAAAAGGTGCTGTGGAGTTGAGTATGGTGTGCTGCAAGATGTAGTGAATGCATTGGTAGATGCATCGAGGGTGGAGGAGGCTACCAAGCTTGCTGATCTCATGTGGACGAAGTACTACGGTCAGAAGAGTTTGAGGATGCCACCTAGTGCTGAAATGATGAGGAAGAATCAATATCAGATGAAAAGGAATGTGAAAGTGGAAGATGAGACTGAAAAATAAAATTCATAGGTCAGGCTTTGACTGATGCAAGCCGAATTTCACCATGGCCTGTTTTACTTTGTTTCTTCTGTTGGCATGATGGAACAAAAAATGCAAGTTAAAGTAGTGGTTAAACTAGTTTAATATGGTATTGGTTAAGCTTGCCCTGTGCTGTACTACTTAGTGAACATCTTTTTGTCTATTTTAGAAGAGATCCACGTGAAGTCTTTATTCTTATCTGCAATGTCTTGCTTGTGCTTATATTCCTCGTTGCATCAAACTAGATTATCCTAGCTAATCTAGCAAATTCATGAGCCACGTGGTTAACTTCACACGCACAATGCACAAAAGAGACCCTCCCAAACTCCCTACAAACATCAAAACAGTCATCCATAATCAGTGCCGCAATAGATGGGGAACCATACCCATTGTTCATATATTCCTTGACCGAAATGATCCAAACTATGATAGTGATGAGGTAATACTTCATGGTCTTAACCTATATGCTCCAGTCATTTTTTCATGCAATGCTGAACCGTCTGACATTTGTTTAGTGACAAGAAACTGGTAAATATACTCATATTCAGCTTCGTGTTGGGTGTTAGTTGTGATATCCATTTCTTCACATTAAAATTAATTCTGTTTTGCAATTTTTGTGTCCACAGAACTATAATCCATTGATCATTGCTGGTTCACCAGTCTAAAGGAAAGACTGACAGATGTCATTAGACAAAGGTGTAATCTTAGTGCATTTAAATATATAGAGTTGTGTCATTGTGTTGTAATCTTAGGTTCTCTCTTTCTATATGAACTTGCTATATGTGTCAGGCTTAGTAACATAAAGTTATGACAGTAAGTTGGGGAGGGGCGTTATGACAGTAACGCGAAAAAAAAGTAAATGTTTTCAAAAAATTCTGAAATTTTGTGTTGGTGTTGCAAGCATACTTGACAATTTTCATGCGACACGGAGCAGCAGTGTTTTGTTGGTGAAAAAAAAACAAATTTGGGGTAACATTTGGTGTTCATTTTTTTTTTTTTTTGCACAGGCCAACATGCTTAACCCTTTTGCCTCAAAATTTGCAGGTAGCATTTGGATGTGACTAGTAACACATTAAACAATTGTCTTGATTTTTTGACATTTCAAAATTTATTTTTGGGTCCGGGAGCACGTGCTCCCGGGAGCCGAATTGAATTTCCCAGTAAGTTGTTCATAACTTCATACTGACATTGTCGAAGTAAATAATTGGCATTGCAATCACAGTATCATGCCACCGATTACTATAAAGAATATATAGAATATGATTTCTGCTACCAATCACTATTGTGTTTGTTGCAGCTTAAGACCTGCAGGAACAACTTACAAACTTTTGGGACCTGATATGAAAATTAGAAGTTTTAGGACCTCTGATGCATTTCACTCCATTTAAATGTATGGTTGAGTAATGTACTGTGAAGCACTCAAGTTGAAAAAGGGACACCAATGCCAATCTTTTATCATGTTCTCATGTTGAAGCCGTACAAAGGGAAGAGCTGCCATCCATCAACGAAAACAGGAGCCGGTGCATGGGTCATTTGTGAAAGCTGAATCCAACACCATACAAGGTCCGATCTGATTACTCTTCAGCTTGATGTTACATGTATGAATACGATCCCTCGCATCTCACTCTCACCTTGCTCTGAGTTGAACACTTTCTGTACGTACATGATACATGAAGGTAAGAAATAGAAAACTTTCTACATTTGAATGCCTAAACTGTTCTTATTTAATATAAAATTTTCATTTCCGCCATTTATGCATGGATGCGTTATAGAGATATAGCTCATTCAGTTAGTAGCTCCTTATAAGAATAATAATCTGTTACTTCACATGCCACCAGATATATATGGTGTCATTTCTACAGTTTGGTAAGTAGTTATTGGCCAGTAGTAACAGGTTTATTGTTATATCTTTTGTTTAATTGGTATATGACACACCACACTTGTCTCAATTCTTTGTAGCCATTGCTCCTGTTTCAAGGCATTTGTTCTTGTTTCAACAACCAAAATATGAAGTAGTAAAACAAAATATAAATCGGTTAGGATTCCCATTCGGGAGCAATGTGGTACTAATTACCTTTTTTTTTTTTTTTAGCAAAATGTGGTATTACTAATTAGTTAACACCCTTTACTTCTGTAGTGTTACCTTTACATTGGCCAAATGTAGGCCCAGTGCAAAAAAACAATGGACGTGCCAGACTTGTTCGTCGACCGAACAAACGTCCTTTCGTGAAAATCGCAAGTTATGAATGGGCAGCAGGTGTCCAGTGAGGATGATGCCACCGGTCTCAATTCAGATAGCTGCTGGAGCAAAATCTCATTTACTAATAAGAGTGTTTAGGAGCACAAATTCTTACCAATCAATCACTCAAATAAAAACAAACAAAACCTTTAATCTACTAGTACCAAATTTACCAAATAATGTTGATTCACAAATCACAACCGACGGTTCATGTTACATGTTGCTGCAGAAGGCTTATTCATATCTTTGGTACAGGCGACGACGTTTCCCATGTCTCAGGCTTCTTACAGTGTGCATGCACCGTTTTTCCCATTGCTTCTTCAAACCACAAGATGGGGCAAAGGAACAGGTAAAACGAGAAAGTTTATATGGAGAGAAAGTTCATATGCCAGAACCTATTTAGATCTTTTCCACATTTAAATTTGCACGCCATTTATTTGGTTAAGATTACCATGATGGATATGCCTCCTTTGCACACGTTCTTACTATTAATTATGACAGATTAGAGAAAGACTAGAAAGGTAATATGCTTAAGTGTTGATTAATAGATAGGAGCCCTATTTGAATTGAAAGCTTGAAATTGTGTCTGTTTTTCATCTTTACACCACTGGGAATTGCCTGACATAATATAGTAGATAGTATCTCCCTGCAGGGTGCTGGTACTAAGTTATTTTTATCTAAATAGCTATTTTGTTTTGTCATTGTCCTGTCTTTAACCATGTATGTGAATATTATAGTGTTCCATCGCTAAGATGTTAGCAAACTCAATTTCTTCCCACAACTAAGCTCTACAAAAACGAGGTCTTCAGATTAAGAAATTTTAGTTTAAGAAATCTACTTTATGTTGTATCAGTTCTTGATAGACTTGATGACCTCTATTGTAGCGGATCCCATAAGTGGTTAGGCTGGTTTCATTAGAAATAATTTAGGCCAAACTGTTACATCAAAAGGGAAAAATAGCTTTGTATCAGAGAAGTTCTTTTTCTTATGTATAGTGCATAACGAAGAAACTGAGAACTGCTCCATTAAAAGTCTAGACACTTAATTCCATTTGTGTAGAGAAGGTCACTCATAATCATTGTTGAGGGAATCGCTAGCTGGTAGCTGCTTGGTTGGATGGCGAGTAGGAGACTAATAAACGAATCGGCAAGTTAATCGGTTATTTAATCAATTAATCAGGGGAATTATCACTTTATCGGCTCTCGGTAACCCTATGAGTATGGATTAATCGGCAAGTTAACTGGTTAATTGGATGAATTCTTGAACATGGCTCATAATTAATTATACAACAATATTTCATCTTAAAATGTATTCTTCAATAGGTAATCTGTATCGTACTTTTTTTGCTCGCACTTACATTTAGCGAAAAATATTTTTTTTATGGACACCATTTTGCAAAGTTTTATTTTAATCTTGCAAAATCAGTATTTGTTTGCATGCTTTAGGCTGCAATGATTCTCTTCGGTTTGTTAATCATAGTGATTAATTGGTGCAATCATATACTTCTTTTTATTTGTTATGTTATTTTTGGACAGCAACAGACTATATGCTTCAACTTTAGAAAAATTGTAAATGACAAAAATTTATTGTTGCTATTTCCTTGATGGTAGACCGTGAATAAACACTCCGCTTTCTATTCCTTGCATATTAAATGCATTGGAAATTTGTTAGCAATAATGATATCATTACTTGATCATACTTTCCCACTTGTAGACTAACTTATATCTATTCTGACATGATTTCTCTGTTTGCCATGAACTAGACTTAATCCATGGAGGGGGCGCCGTTAAAGGATATAAAAAGAGTCCTATCATTCCAAACTCAATTTCTACATGGATCTAGTAATATAGGAGAATAGATTGTACTGAACTCTACAAACTGAGCTTCATTATGGTAGACTACAAGCTAATTATTGGAGTACAAGCACTGGCCACATAGTGTAATTCATCGAGACGGTTTTGGCCGAAGCCGAAGAGATTCAGGTAAGGCAAACACCACCGCGGGATGTTCGGACATTGACTAACATTTCATCTTGGAGGGTTTGGTTAGAGATGCACTAAAGGATCACCTAACTCTATTGAGTTTGCATGTGTTAGAGAGATTTAGTTCTTGTCGTCGCTGGCACAACACCGTGCTGCCTGCCGCTGCACTCTAGACCTCGCCGTCGTAATTCGCAACATCCCACCCCAACATCTCATTCATGCTCGTCGCTGTGATTGTAGCACCATGGCAGCCATGAAAAAGGGTTGTAGCAAAATTCATTCCGGGCCGTAGCAAAAAACAACGACGGTTGCAACAAAACATTGTCGCCGCCGTCACGGGTCAAAGCTGGGACATGAATGGTTGAAGCTTTCTTCATCGCCGGTTGTAGCTTTTGTCACCGACAGTTGCAGCTTTTCATCGTCGTTCATGACTTCAGTTGTCTATGGTTGAAGCTTTTCTCGTCCCGGTTGAAGCTTTCTGTGACACCGGTTGTAACTTTCTTGACCACCCGTTGCAGCTTTTAGTGTTTGCACAATGGCCAACCACAGATTTGGTTCGTCTTTTGGTTGAAGCTTTTGTCATTGTTGGTTGTAGCTTTTGGGTCGTCGATTGCAGCATTGATGCAGGCGCAGCTTTTAGGTTTTGTTGGGAAGAATCATTGTTGGTTGTAGCTTTTGGGTCGTCGATTGCAGCATTGATGCAGGCGCAGCTTTTAGGTTTTGTTGGGAAGAGGAGCTGCTTGCAACCGTGGGGTAGGAGGTGCTCGTGAAAGCAGCAGGGGATCGCGCCGCTGTTCCCGGCGAGCTTGTACTCAAACAACATTTTTGGGGCCATGCATTGAAGTTGATGTATATGAGTACTCTTGAATGTTGAAATAGAAAGTAAAACAATGAGGAAAAAAAGCTTACGCACACCATGTCGGTGAATGTTGAAATAGAAAGTAAAATGATGAGGAAAAAAAGCTTAAGCACACCATGTCGGTGTGCAGTGGACATGGGCATGTCAAGTTCAGTCAAAGGAATCACTCTGAGCAAGACTTGCCACATGAAACTATAACAATTTATGAGTTGTTGATTTTTTTTTTGAAATAGCGAACCACTCATGCCAAGCGGTGAAGACCATCGCCTGAAGCGAGCTTATAAATCGGCTAGGATTCCCATACGTGAGCTATGTGGTACTAATTAGCTTTTTTTTTAGTCTTGGTACTAATTAGCTGACACCACATCCCTTCTGAAGTGTTACCTTGACATGGGCCAAACGTAGGCCCAGTGCAGGAGCAAGGGACGCGCCAGACTATCAGTCCTGGCCCGTTGTGGAGGAAAATCGCAAGGTATGCGTTTTTTTTTGTTTTTTTTTGCATGGATCGCAAGGTATGCTTTGCTGAACAATCAATACACACCAAGAACGAAAGAAGAGCAGGTGTCCGGTGGGGATGATGCCAACGGTCTCAATTCAGATACCTTCTGGAGCAAAATATCATTTATTTTACTAATATAAGAACGTGCTTAGCAGCCGTGTGCGGCGCTCCGCAACTCTGCTCACGGAAGGTGCCATTGTCCTTTTGGTGGTTTTCATACAAGTACAGCAAGTTTGAGCATATACTGGTCTTTTCTACGTAAAAGGGATATATTGCAAAAAGCATGTGTGGAAACGATATTTCTTCATACAAATCGTGTTGGGGCATCTTAGAATAATTAATGAGGCATGTTAAGAATGATACAGATATATAATAGATGTGTGCACGAGGTATATTGAATACATACTCCCAAGAGTGTAGAAAATGAGTATATTGAATATTTGAGCTGATCAATCCATGTTGCCAAATTCTTACCAATCAGTCACTCAAACAAAAACAAACAAACAAAACCTTACCAATCTACTAATAGCAAATTCACCAAATAATATTGATTCACAACTGACGGTTCATGTTACATTTTGCCGAAAAATGTTTCATGCCCCGCTTTATGAATAAAGCCAAGCACCATACACACTCATAGAAACAGAGGTTTACAAAAAGAAACAAAGGGAAAGGAAGAGAAGACATAAAAAGTCTGCTGAAACAACAACATAAGCTCACAAAATAAAAATTCCAGGGGGATAAGTTATCATCATAAGACGCGCCGCAAGCTCCTTGTCCTTCCTCGTCAACTTGTCGACAGCCGCCCGATCACGTTACATGCTATTAGTTTCCTTAGATCTGATGAAAGAAGTACGTAGCTAGCATGACACTCTGACACATCTTCCTTAATCTTTTATTTTTGCGAGCACACCCTCCTTAACGTGAGCAGAACCTACACTCGCACACCCCTTGACTGCAGGATACATCTTTCGCTCCCTGTGAAACGCAGTAAGGTCTGCACCAACTCATCTCGCACTTTCCATGGAGGGGTGGAGGAATCGGGATGGTCTCACAAAACAAGCCTGCCCTAGCTGATGACACCTTCATCGAAAGGTCTGCATATCTCAACACAAAGATGGCAAGGTTATTATCAGGTGCTTCAAATAATCAGTATAGTAAAATAGTGCTAGAACAAGGAAACTGCAGAGGCTAGGCAGCAGGCAGTGCATTTTTTTTCAATATAAACCCAACCATTGTGTAAATCCGAGCTTCGTCTCTCAGTGCATCCATTTTCTAATCGAACAAGATGAAAATAAGCTCTAATATCTGCAACCGGGATATTTCTACTGTTTCTTGTAAGAATATAGCATGATCAACTGTAAAATGACCCAAATACCTGACGAGAGCACTAGGAGGGCGACTGTTAACATGAGCGGCATCGACGTCTTCAGGGCCGTCTCCAGAAATTCGAG
>CBMN010004248.1:0-11075 GCA_000582825.1 Hordeum pubiflorum | reverse complement strand
GGGACGGGATGGGCGGGAGGAGGAGGAGATCTGGAGGAGGAGATCCAGAGGAGGAGGCGGCTGGAGGAGGGACGAGGGACAGGAGGTAGCCCCTGCTCAGGCTATGGCTCGCGCATTGACGATCATTTAGAAATAACCTAAACTGGATAAATGTTCCAACTAGTAATCATGCCATTTTGTGTTCTCTTTTGGTGCAAGTGAACTCTACTATTTGCAATAGTTATGACTGAGACAACCATTGACATCGCTGGTAAAGCTTAGCCGACCTAAGGTGTTACGCTTTAGTTGGGCATTAGATATCAGTAAGGAAATATATATCAGTTTCTGCTGGTTGCCTGGTTGTAAGCACTCTGAAGCTGATTCGAAATGCTGTAAACTTCTATTTTCTTTTTTGTGATTGCCTTTAGCCTGTGCATTTCTAGACCAGAAACATGTTTACCCTTTCGCTAATTTGCTTAGGTTTTTCTTAGCAGAATGGTTTTAGTTGTTTCAAATCAAATCAACCTGGATTCGAAATCAAGAATGACCTATACTTTGTTTTTCTAGTTCGTATACTCAAGCGCTGCGCAAATTGGCCTTAATAATCTGTAATATGGTTTGCATGGAAACATTGGTGGCACCAAATTTACTCAAGTGCTAACGTATTCTTGTGATAGTTTACTGGGCCATCATTATCTTTCTTATCTTAGGAGAAAGGAAACTGAGCTCGAACTACTTTTATATCATATTGAAAGCACTCGTTCCTTGTCTTTGAGGGATACATTTTCGATACATTATCATATTGAAAGCAGTTGTTCCTTAGGTAGAACTCTATTCGGACAGTTTATTGGGGGATGTAGGGGTGGATGTGAACGTAAGAGAATCCATGCAAGTTTGTCGTATCACAATTAATTAACTTCTTACTGCATTGTTACTGCGGTCTGACGTATGACTCGTACTTGACCAGGTGTTCTGCTTCCAAGTGAGGTACTGTGATCAATTATATGAATGTGCCAATATTGCCAGCCTTTTTTGGCAGCAGCAGCAGATTTGCAGCTTTTTTGGTGTGTTTGGTGGCAATTATCAGGGTCACTAACTCCTATGGTGCTAGGATGGGGCCAAAGTACTAAAGGACACATTGCTAAGCTGCTCGTTTGTGGAAGTTTTTGAAATATCCAGTAAGTAGGTGGCTTCTGATTTCCCTGTGGTCATCCATATCTGGCTCTATGCTGCATCTCCTTAGCTATATTCTAGTTGGCTAGAGGTTTTCCTGTATCCTTTGTAGATGCATCGCAAAAAGAGTTCCATGTTATTGCTTTCTATGCTATCATGGAGGAAACTTGCTGAGTTGTTTGTAATTCTTCTTTGTAACTGTTTGCTGAAACCCTGTAACTGATTATTTATTTTCCAGCTTTCTATACCCTGAATCTTTTCATGCATTTTCCTCCAATGTTGCCATGAATAACTTTAGAAAGAACCATTCTAGGAAGTAGAAAGGGGGGCTGTTTCTGGGAAGCATCTCTCTCATAAGTTTGTTCTTCAACTTAGGCACTTGAGCACAAACTGTGTGTGTCTGGACTTGTTAATGATGAGTTGTGTGATATATACCGCAAGATGAGCACCTAAGACTACAATGGTTGCCATATTAAAAATCACCACCATCTCAACTGTTCTTCAGGGTTCTGTTCGATGTGATATGCCAATTCTTGGTGATTGTGCCTGCTATTGATGTAGTAGTATAAACCAATTACCCAAGTGGCTGAGAACCGAGATGAGGATATGGTGATATGCTGGCTGTCATTGCTGACGGAGACAGGTGGTGCTTCTGTTTCTGTGGACTTTAAATTTTGGCCTTTTCCTTTTAAATGTTCGTCCATCATTATCCAGAATAAATTCCTGCATTACAGCATTTGGAGTCAGAATAAGGTTCTGAAGACACCTGATTGCTTTCAATTCCATACCACAGTGAATTAAATGTTCTGAATATGGTTGCAAGCCAAGACCCTTGTGCTGTTGCTATTTACTGTACTAGAGTAGATCTTCATATTCCATGTGCAATAACTTCCGCTATTATGCCAACCAGTAGAACCACAATATATTTCTGGATAAGTACTTGTACGAAAAATGTACTTTCTACAGTAGTGCAATCTTTTATTTGTTTTCTCTTCCTCTGTTGATTGATTAGGCTGAGATAGGTTTCTGAAACGTTTAAGTGAGATTGAAGAGTTAAATAGGAAATACACAGCAACCTGAAGTGATGGTGCTCACCCAACAATTTATCAATCACGGTTTCTCTACAAGTAATTTATCAAAATTATGTAGCCTTGACTGAAAGAATGGGAATGAGATGAGCGGTGAGCCATGTGTGCCCAATGGCACAAAGTGCCAGCTATAGGATCAAATGATAGAGGCAACTGTGGTCACGCATAGCAGGTCTTAAGAGTACCGAATCCAGCTGGCGGTGGGGGGAGATGGCGGGACAAGCATCACACACATATAGCCACACCAGGCAGAATTGCCATATAAGTCCCAGCAAATGCATTCACCATTGGAACATATTCTGTTCATGCCTTGTCTTGTTTCAAAAGTTCACCATTGATTCTGCCAGATATTTGCCACTTGATTTGATTTTGGCGCACCCACACCAACCCGTTTGTGATATTCATTCAGGCACACTGTACATTTCCCCCATGATCACCAACTGATAATGTGTTATTTTTCTTGTGAAAAAATACACACCTACTAAATGTGAGATGTGATCTAAATAATGGGTATACTGTTGCACCAGGAATAGCCAGATGTATCAATGATCACGTTTCAGATCACGGATTACAGTGTTGATTCCTTTTTTGTTCAGATCACCGATTACAAGTTTACAACGGTACGTCAGTGGTGAGTTCAGCAGGAAAGGGAGAAAAAGTCTTCACTGGAAATGGGGCTAAAGCAGGCTTATCTTAAGGTGCATCCGATACTTTTCTCAGGTCTGGGATTACTCGATTCAGAGGATGATGCTTCTTCTATAATGTTCCCATTCTGCCACTTTATCTTCCCAATAAGAATAACCAAGCTTGGCTGTAGAAAAATCTGCAACATGGAGGGGCTCCCCTGTGGGCTCTCTGGTAAATAAGTTGGCCCGGTTTCAGTCTGTTTGGGGCTAGACATACCTATGTCACAGTCGATATGTCACATGAAGACTGCAGCTGTTTTGATCTGAATCAATCAAGTTTGCTATAGTTCAGATTGTGGCCCTGGGAAACGATTGCTGTTCTCCCATTTTTTAATCTGACACGCGCATGAATCTTGCCGGTAAAAAATATATCATTGTCGTTACTTGTTGGTTTGGCCAAGTTTGATGCAAAAAAAAAAAGAAAAAAAAAGATGAAATGAAAGATGATTACTGATTACATATACAACATGATTGTCCGGAGGATGGAGACCATGTTTGTGTCTGCAGAAATGGGCCCATGCACACTGTTTGGTGGACCATGCGCGTGCGTGGAGATGGTCCTGAGATTTGGTTTAAGCCGTGTAATTGCGATGGCCCAGTTGCACGCCGGTGATCAATTGCAACCTAACAAATTTGTGGAGTTGGGGGCACATGAAGACATACGCATGCATTGTCGTAGCAGCTGCACAGGGCTAGCTAGCTGCTGCGCAGGACCGATCGATCGATCAGGATTACCCACTAGCTAGCCAGGGCTACTAGCTTGATAATTGGCAGGCGACGTACTACAAGTAGAGTATGTGAAATTGCATTCCATGGGTCCCTTGGCTTGAGAACTTCCATGACTGCCTGGTGATCTTTCGGAAGATGTACTACGGGCCAAGTAGAGTACGTACTTACTGTCACTGCACCACCAATGCATGGCGAGCACTGTTTACGTACCGCGCCGTGCATGCACGTACTACACCTCCCTTCTTCCTTCCGATCCAGGAGCAGTGGAGGCTGGAGAGTCAATTCCCATCAGATTACTGTGTGCGCAGGCGCGCGCGTGCCCGTCGCGTCTCGTCCCGTCTCCGTGTCGCCCGACGAGCCATGTAGTAGTAGTAAAATAAAAGTTTTTCTCGTGTGTCGGCATGGAACCAACACGGCTACCCCCCCTCCCGTCTCCGTCATGTCAGACAGTCAGAGAGACACAGGGTCATCCACCGATAAGCCAATATGCGTGGCGACACATGCATGTCGCTTCAGCATTTTTTTTCCACCACAGTGTTATCTCTCCACATCACGTCTCTTCCTAGCTGGAATAATAGTCTGACACGGAGGGTAACATGCGATGCAATGCATATCCATCTGACGTGCCGATGGATTAACTCCACTCCACCACCTGGCACCTGATCACCAATCAAGGCAGCCATGGAGCCAGCATAGCATATGCATGGCATTCCGTGCAGCAGCGCCAACGAACAAACCGCTCCGGCGAGGCGATGGGTCGATCGGGTGGGCGGTGGACGGCGACGTGACACGGGGCAGGCATGGCTGCCTGCCGCGCGAGAGACAGGGGCCGATAATGTTGTGGTGGCGGTGGTACGCGACGCGCTGCTACTGGGTAACAAGCGACATGATCCCCCGAGACCTGCCCGCCCGTGTAGGTACCAGCTAGGCAGCCATCCACATGGGCGCGATCGCCCCTACCCCTTTCGCGGTGCCAGCCACTGTGCCGGCGTATATGCGTCCATGCCCGCCACTGTGCACGTACGAGCAGATACCACGGCCGATTCGTGCCCCGTTCCCGTGCACGCCGAGGCCGAGGGACCACCCCCACCCCGGCAGCGACGTAGCCGGCCGGTGGCTCGTGTGCGGGTACCAGGCTAGTGCACAGATCGCGGCCTGGATCGCATCGCAGCCACTGTAGGGGGACACGATCCGATTCGACTCGAGTCAGATCGAGCAGTTCAATCAGCACGGACGGACGGTGCGTGCGTATATGTATCGATATCTTACTGGATTGGAGGCCACATGCGTGTCCGTATATGTGCGTGCCTGCCGCATGCAGAAGGAGGGGTGAAAAGGCCAGTAGTACGACCGCGTATGGGCCGCCCGTACCGTTCTGATACGTACGTATACGCGATCCACGCCGAACGTGCCTGTCTCCTGATTATTCGAACGATTTGGAGACTGCTCACCGCGCGCATGCAGGCCCTGCTAGCACGCACGTTGCAGGCCACCGGAGGGATGACATGCAACCACACGTACGTGCCAACGTGTGGTGCACGATCCTGATGTGATTCAGCTGCGTTGTGTCTTGATGGTCGTTCGGCATCGCAGCTGGGGCAAAGGGGACGTACGTGTTCTATCGTGGAGCAGGGCGCCACCTTCGGTGTGTGTGTGTACACGTACTGCCCGCTGCGGAATGGGCCGTGGTTTGTTAACGTGCATGGAAGAGGGGTTCCCCTACAGCCAACTGCTCCCTCACTGCTAACCAGCGACCATTTAATCTCTCTCTCTCTCTCTCTCTACGTCTCTGTCTGCTCGTCTCTCTACGGCTAATTGGTACTAGCCTGGTACTAATCGTCGTAGTGGCCCAAGATCGTAATGTGGTACCGCCAAGGGCAGGCAGTTTAAATGGGCAAGTACTCGGTCCCGCGCTCCAGTCATTGCACATGCACTTTGTGTCCACTCGATCGAACTCTTCTCGTCACCTCCATGCATCCCTCGTGTCCTTGACATGCGTGCCAACAACAGTGTACAGCAACGTCTCTCTAGTCTGATTTGCACATATTATAGTTCCATATAGTATCATTGTGTGTGTGTGTGTGTGTAATGACCGAGTGCGAAGGAAATCGAATAACGGGCCAACCTCTTGATCAGTGGGCCTGGGCCATCTATTTTCTTTTCTAAGTAAGAAGCCTGGGCCATCTATTGTTTTGGTTAAATTTGTACCATGGACGGGCCATGGCCCGATCTGGTCTCCACTACGCTTTGCCACTGTATGTATACAGGAAATTAGCGGGATGATAAAATGAGTTTTATGGTTTGTTATATGAGTCAAAAGGGTTGACTAGTCTAGATATCCTATTGGGTTCAATCCATCACAAGGTGACCGAGGATATGAATGATCACCCGCTTTCTTTCTTTTTCGATCAAAGGAGCTCAAGCTCCTAATTTCATTTTCATGAAACTGATAAAACAACCACCAATATAACAAGTTCCACCAGAAACGCACAACATGGCTGTAGCTACAACTCAAGTGAAGGTGGCTCCAACGACGCGATGGGTCCGTTTGTTGCAACCATAGCCATCGGGCCCATAGAGCCACACTGGTATGCTGCAGGTCACGAATCCCGCGGCCGCCCAGAGAGAGGTCGGCAAACACACAACCAATCAACGCGGTATTGCCGTCCACATGCATCCTTGCGGCCCGCCCGTAAGAAGCCATAGATGATCTGGTTAATCTTCGCGAGGATGGATTTGTTTAGGACAATCGCCATGAGAAAGTGCAAGGGCATGGTGCACAGAACATGCCTGACTAGCTCCAGTTGGTCCCTGGGGGATAGCATGGAGGCAAGCCAGGTAGATAGCTACTTTCCGAACTTCTCAACGAGCGGTAAGAGGTCCAACGTGGTCGCCTTACCGACGAAGAGGGCTAGACCAAGGCATTTTACAGGGAAGTGGGCAATCAGGCAAGTTAGCTCGGCGTTGATGATGGTGAGGTGCTCATCGAACAACGGATAGGTGTCGGCGAGCACTTGGACATGTTGGTGTGGAGCCCAATCGCCGTACCAAAGAGGCATAGAAGCCCTCGGATCGTAGGGATGTCGTGGGCGTCCGGGTGGCAGAAGATGACGACGTCATCGGCATACAAGGAAACACTAGATGCCGCGGGGCGGCAGGTAAGGCGGTGAAGGAGGCCTCGCTCAGCTGCTAACTGGATTAAGTTAATCAAAAAATAGCTAATTTATCCAACAAAAGATGCTTCCCCCTATCAATACGAACTATGTTTTCAAAAAAAGTTTGAGTTGTCTTAACTACCTCGCCATTAATTAATCGTAAAAACCCAGTATAGATCTAAGACTGATTATACCCCTCGCATGACGAGGATCGACGACTGGAACTGCTTTGGCCTTGATTTTACGGTCACAGGTGGTTCCAATTCACAATTGTCTCTTTTCTTTTTTGTCTCGTCATCTATGATCGTTTAACAGATGCTCTTGTTGGGAAAAGTCTGCAATGAGTGGGCTGCGTATGAGTTATCACATGATGATTTGATGAACCATCGGGGATAACCAGTCTTGCACGAGGATGTCCGTAGTGGCGTCTTTCGACGTTGTATTGATTTTATTTTTTTTGTATATATCATCATGCATACACATTATATAGTGATCTAAAGTTCATAAAGTTTGGTTGGAGATATGGAATAGTACGGAACGACCCCTATTTAGCAACAGAAACAAAGTGGCTAAAAGCCCCCGTACACAGATAAGCTGATGGGGCCAAAGTGTAGATAGGCACTTGAACGTTACACGTTGGACATCAAAATGGAGCGTCAATTAGAGGATGCTTCTTGAACGTCCGCAATGGAGGCCACCTGGCTGACAGGGATGGTGCCAAGTTGCGCAAGGCACAAATTCAGTAGCATTGCCAGTATTGGGCCATCGTGCAGCCAAGGAATGAAGGAAGCGAATGCAAAAGTCCACGCCCAGAGGGTCGAGGATGCTCTGGGCTGCAGTGGAACGAAAGGAACGTATTGCAAGACACAAGCCATACATCAGCCTTTGGTAGAACGAATGTATTAGAAGCCACAGCAAAGGTGTAAAAAGAAGGCGAGATAAGCTTACTTCCTACCATTGCCATGCCCATGTTCAGATTCAAATGGCGGTGAGCAACCAACGGACCCTAGCTCTTCTTCCTATAGCCACAGGCGGACGGCGAAAGAGAGTAAATAACAGACGGGCCACATGCATGCATTTCGCTGCACAGATACCGGCTTGGCGGCGTTCAATTCTCACGAATCGTCTTCGCTAGATTGCAAAATCTTGCGCTGCATGCCCAGGAGCGAGGATCAAATGCTAGCTGCCACTCTGAAAAGGGAACAATTATTCTTTTTCATTTCATTCACAGGGACCACTGCCGTGCCACCAGCGCCAGTAGCCGATCGCTGTGCGCAAGTAGCAGTGAACAATGCAGACAGGCAGACAAGGTAAGTGCAGACAGATATATGCATGTATGGCCATGGCATGGCAATGGCATGAGAGAGTCTCTGCTCTTCTGCTTCTGGTTGGTTTCAGTGTGCTGCTAGGAGCCCGAGTGCGTCATTAAGCACGCACGGACAGGCGCGCACAGAGGCCCCGGTTGATCGGTTCTTATCGTCCTAGCTCCTTGAGCTAATAGTGTCATTCTGTGCGGTGAATAACTCAATGCATGCAGTATGGTTGGTTCAGACTTCAGAGTACTTTGCGAGTGAATATGTTGCGTAGCTAGCTAGCTCATGGACACGATCCAAACTTCGACGGCATGGCTGATGGTTCTGTATACACGACGTCATGGGTAGCTAGCAAAAGTAAAAAAGTTGAAGCGAGAACCGAAAAGAAGTAACCCGTCGAGAATAACAGCGTAGGTCAAGCCCAGAGGCCTGGGATCGATCGACCCATCCCAAACCCTACTCTACTTGCAGTTCGGCGGTGAACCACTGATTCACCCCTCACCGGGCCACCTGCATGATACTGCCTTATTAGTATTCCCTTCATTCCATAATGTAGTGCGCCTTTGGTTTTTAAGCTTTAAGTTTGACCATAAATTTAACCAACGTGAACGATTGCGGTGGAGCAAAAATTATACCATCGAAAACTTCGTTCGAATACGAATTCAATGGTATAACTTTTGCTTCCGCTGCAGTCACTCATGTTGGCTAAATTTATGATCAAACCTCGAAAAACACAGACGCACTACATTATGAAATGGAAGGAATAGTGATTTAAACGCTATTATATCTTTTTTACGAAGGGAGTACTAGATAATTACCGGGGCAAACAGCAATGGGTAACTAATCTGCGTCGATGATTTCGCTGTCAGGGGAGGGAGGCGAAGTTGTTGGGTCCGATTTTCCGACAGATGAGGCGTGCGAAATTATGCCATTCCGCCGCGCGAAGGGATAGGGGAATTTTGAGACAGGCGCATATATGCGGAGGCAACTTCACTTATTAATTCCGTTCGTCCGTTCGTTCGTTCCATGGAAAACGCTCCGGCCCCGCGCGCGAATTGGGACACGTAGTACGTGCGTGCCTTCCGTTCCCCCGCCCCCGCGCGCGCGTGTATATATACGGGCAGCCGCAGCCCCCCCTCCCCACAATGCGACCCAAACCAAGAAGCAAATCACTCGCCACTCACCACTCACCTCTGCCGAGGAGACCAAAAGGCCGAACCAACCAGGCACCAATCCCACGGAGAGAGAGAGAGCGAGCGAGCGAGCGAGCGAAAGCTAACGAGTCAAATGTACTTGTAGCTTGTACCGCCCACCAATCAGCGCTGGACAGCAGCCAGCGGCTAATATCTCCTCCAACAGTGGAAAGATCGGTGTAGATTGAGAGAGGTCGAGCGAGCGAGCGAGCCAGACGCGCGCGGCGCACCGCCGGCCCGGGGAGCGCTTTCCATCCAGCCGGCCCGCCCTGTGGCCGAGTCCAGCGCCGGCCGGCCATCATGTGCAACACCGGCGCCAGCCCTCCCCCCTCGCCGCCGCACCTTCCGCCGCCCCTCACTTCCTTCAAGAACTCCTCCCACCTGCTCCACCCCGTGGGTGACGACCACGAGGACGACAGCCACCAACGCGGCCGCGCACTCGCGCTCTCCAAGGTATACGCGCGCGCGCGCGTGCGTGCTCTACATGTAGATGCGCACATTCTCCTCTCTCTAGCTAACTCTAGCCTGGTAATCTGCCTCTCGATGCCTGAATCTGCATGTGCCTGCCGGCAAAATTCATACTGGCATGGCATGCACACGTACAAGCAGGGTAGACATTGAGCTGCTAGCTAGCTACAGTACGTGAAAGGTCACTGCCTAGCTAGCTGTTTCGTGTTTATTTACTACTACTGCCTGGCCAGTAAGGCGGGGAGGAAAAGGAAAGCTCCTCGAGCTGTTGCAAAATACTCGTTTGCTTTTCTGAGCTGATGGCCTTAATAATCTTATTAATCTTACGTGCGCTCGTGTGTCCGGATGGCACCAGGTGGCCGGCGAGGCGCGGGCGATCGGGCGGCTGTCGGTGCCGATGGCGGTGACGGGGCTGGTCATGTACTCCCGCTCCTTCATCTCCATGCTCTTCCTCGGCCAGCTGGGGGAGCTGGCGCTCGCCGGCGGCTCGCTCGCGCTGGGCTTCGCCAACATCACGGGCTACTCCGTGCTCTCCGGGCTGGCGCTCGGCATGGAGCCCATCTGTGGCCAGGCCTTCGGCGCGCGCCGCGGCAAGCTCCTGGCGCTCGCGCTCCACCGTACCGTGCTGCTGCTCCTCGCGGTGGCGCTTCCCATCTCCCTCCTGTGGATCACCTCCACGGGCCACATACTCAAGTTGCTCGGCCAGGACGAGGGCGTGGCCATCGCCGCGCAGACGTTCGCGGCGTACGCGTCGGCCGACCTGGCCGTGCTGGCCGTCCTGCACCCGCTGCGGGTGTACCTACGGTCGCAGAACCTCACGCTGCCCATCACCGCGTGCTCTCTCTTCTCTGTGCTGCTCCACGGGCCAATCAACTACCTCCTCGTGGTACGCCTCCGCATGGGCATCGCCGGCGTCGCGCTCGCCGTCGCGCTCACCGACCTCAACCTGCTCCTGGCGCTCCTGTGCTTCCTCGCCATCTCCGGGGCCCACAGGGACTCGTGGGTGGGTCCGACCTCCGACTGCCTCCGCGGCTGGGGAGCGATGCTCCGTCTCGCCGTTCCCACTGCCACCGCGGTCTGCCTCGAGTGGTGGTGGTACGAGCTCATGATCGTGCTATCGGGGCTTCTACCCAACCCGCGCGCCACCGTGGCCTCCATGGGAATCCTCATCCAGGCCACGTCGCTCGTCTACGTGTTCCCCTCTTCGCTCGGCCAGGGCGCGTCCACGCGCGTCAGCCACCAGCTCGGCGCGGGTCGCCCGGCGGGCGCCCGCCGCGCCGCTGGCGCCGCG
>CBMN010004247.1:0-12070 GCA_000582825.1 Hordeum pubiflorum | reverse complement strand
GGGGGGGGGCTGTTAACATGTAATTGTACATTGTATAGACTTGTGCACACTTAGATGTCTAGTCTTAAATTGTAGGATCTTAAGCGTCGCCCAAGGCCTACGTGCCTACTCTTAAGGGGCGCCCTCATGTATGTATGTATGTGTGTTGTGCCGGTGAATATATCACAAAGAACAATTGTTTCATCGTCTAACTCTACCAATTAAGTTGAACTTCATTTTTATGTTACATACCTTTAACGCTAACTTGCATATTTTTTGATGTCAAAGTTGCCTCAGCTATGAGCACCCGCTATTTATGTTTCCTATTACCAGTATGTTAGAGGAAATAACACAATCGGCATAACACACATTATAAAACTTTGTGACAACATTTCAAGCAAAATGACACTTATATTCGGACAACAATACATCATTTACAATGCACCCATAGTTTCTTTTTTGTCAATGGCTTACAGGCAAAACAACTCAATGCCAGAGGCAACAATACTTGCCCCTACTAGTGTCATCTCTTTCTAGAAACAAATGCATTCTTGGTATATGCTCAACACAAGTTAGGAACGTGCAACTTCGTTCACACCTGAAAGCAATGTTTCAATCATATGAATGGCAAACTGCTTACCACTCATCTCTATTTGCGTGCAGGGGCAGGATGGCAGCAAGAACTGATCAAGAACCGGAGGTTCTTACTTGGGTGAGAAGGGGTGGAATCACACACACAACAACTTGCTTATAGATGATATGGTACCCTGGGGGAGGACATGGCGACAATGGACAACACTTGAATATGATTCAAGCATCACAAATAGAACATAAGCATCTTCTAGTGCGGGGTTGGGATACTTAGAGCATCTCTAACAGACCCTTTAAAAGGAAAACCTGTAAAACACGGATACATGTCACGAAAAACACGTTTTAAGGGTCAATTTGAGCTGCGACCGAACAAATACGACAAAAATGAACAGTAAAATTGAATATTCCTCTTCCTCTAGCAGCAAGCAGCCGCATGGTGCCACCGGCTTCCTCGGCCGTGAGCGGGTGCCTCGGCCTCCAGCATGTCAGCCTTCAGCGCCTCAGCCGAGAGCATCCTCGGCCACCTCGGTCTCCAGCGCTTGGCCTCCGCCGGTTCAACCACTCGGCCTCCAGCGCTCGGCGGCCTCCTCGGGCGCCTCGGCCTCCAGCGCTCGCCCTTCGCCGCCTCAGGCACTCGGCCTCCGCTCGCCCGCGAGAAATTGGACGGGGGACTATAGCGTACAGCCGCGCGCCGCCACTTGCCAGCGTCTGCCGCTCGCCCGCATGCTGCCGCGAGAAATTGGACGAGGGACTCTGGAGCAGGTTCGGATTTAGGCAGGGAAGCGAGAAGAGAAGAACGGACTTCGCCGGAGCCGCGAGAAATCCATGGCTGGAGCCCTCTGGTACGGATGGTGGCGCACGTGGAGGGCGGAGAATTCCGCCCAGTTTGTGGCCTGTATACTGCCCTTCAAACTATAGATATATAGGTTGGAGGCTCGCGTTTCCGGTGGCCTGTAATCTTTTACCGGATCTGCTCTGGACACAAAATAGGTCCGAAACCGTAAACCCGCCGGAATTTTACAGTTTTAGCGTTTTTGAAGGGTCTGCTAAAGATGCTCTTAGTAGGTCATTCGAAGCAACAAAACTTATAAACTTGCCCGGAATCACCTAGTTTAGCTTGTGTAAATTTTTCAGGAACCAGGGGATGAAGTGGAAGGAACCATGTCTAAATTTAGGTCAGAGGTTAGTAGATCCAATTCACTGCACAAAATCATACACTTCTTTTTGGTAGAAAAAAAAACCAGGTTTTCTAAAGCACATTTAGATGTAACCTAATGATTGCACATCTAAATTCTATATCGTAGATTTTACGCGAAGATTCTTGTAGGTATTTTTTTTCTTAAACTTTTTATGCTTGATTGAGTCATTTAGATGTACAATAACGAGGACACATCTAGATGTGCCTTAAACATGCCAATTTGTTTTTCTATGAGACCGGATTTTTTTTTTCTCTCCAGTTAGAGCCAACTCGAAGTGCACCACGTGGCAACACACATCTCGATCTTCCCCTCTATATAAACGGTGGAGAAGAAACATAATCGCACCGACACATTGCATTGCCCATTTGGAGAAGAAGGTACTTGCGGTCATGGCGCTTATGAAGACCAACGCAAGGACGATCGTCCTCTTGGCCGCCCTCGCGGTGATGGCCACCCTCCTGATGTCCTCCGCCGACGCACTAGGTTAGTTAAACTCCTCCTTTTACACCAATCTGAAATCTAATGTTGAAGCAATTTTTGGACGTGCAGATTGCTATCCGATCAACGACTGCCGGCCAAACAGCAACGGGGGAGTGAAGTGCGCGCGCATGTGCGCCTTGCTGAACGGTCCTTCCGGCAAGGCCTACTGCAGCGGCACCACCCAGTGCTGCTGCGCGCCGCCCGGCGGCAGGAAGGAGCGGCTGTGGACGAGCGCGCCTCTTCGGACCTCGGGTGCTGCTGCTGCTACTGCTGCCTTCGCTGCCGCGGCCACAAACGAAGCTGCTCCATGATGATGATAGATTGATAGTAGTAGACTAGTAGTATCTTTGTTTCTTCTGAACTAGCACACGTTTTGGCGATGATAGTGCGTGTGTGTGTGTGTGTGTGTGTGTGTGTGTGTGTGTTTCTGCAAAATTGGTGGTGGCTAGAGTTGCTTGCGAGAGAGAGTGAATGTATGATCAGCTGCTTAGACTATTATGATCGTGTTTTGCGCATGTGGTCTGAAACTCTGAAATTCAGAAGAAGAAGTAGTGTTTTTCGCTTGAAATACCTAAAATTGTGAATTTGCGGGATATATCGTATCTTTCGTACAAATGTTCTAAAGGTTCCCCATGGGGACTAGATATCAATCAACTCAACGAGTGTGGTTTGTATGCACCCACGATAAAAAACTTAACAAACTATTTTAAAAAATCTGAAACTTTGTGGTTGTGATTTTATTCAAATGTTTTACATGCTTGCAAAATTTGATGGTGAAATGACCTCCGAGGATCTCTATACAAAAACAAATTATGCTGAAAACATCTAAACAGTAATGTGGGTGCAGAGCATCATTTGTATTTCGTTTTGTATGGAGATCATTTAATGTTTTTTATTGACCAAACTTTGCAAGCTTCTAAAACACTTTCTCGTAATCTCATCCACGCACTTTCAATATTTTTGAAATTTTCCTTTTTTTTTGAATTTACTGTTCACTCGTGGGTGCACCGAAAGTGGGTGCAGCCACTACTTTCCCTGAACTATAAAGATTCTCCCCTAAACTCTCCCAACAAAATCCTTACCGGCTAAGATCTCGTAAAAGTACCAATGATTTTATTTCCTTACGACAGATGTAGCTTTCTATGTGGAATGGGTGCGTTTCATGCTTTTATATTCTCAGTGTGGTAAATATGCTTTCAACTTTCAACTCATCTTGCCCTATAATGGAGCACAATCTTGCCCGGCCTGATATTGTTCTGTTATCTAGAGATCTTAGCAGAAAGTAAAACAGCTTTGACCTTCGTAAGTTGATGTTTTCTCTCAACTAAATCTGCCGGTCAATTACTTATTTTAGTGCCCACTGGAGTAGTAGTTAAGAATCGATGCGATTAATAACCTCAGAAAAAGAAATTATGCTTCTATTATTTTTTTGTCCTCGATGCTCAGATGCTGTTTTTTAGTGGCTTCACCCTGCTCACATGAAACATTACTACTACCCAGTACCAACTATGATTCAAATGTATTGCAGTAGGGTCAGTCTACCCGGTATTGTTTGAGACCACAATACGTTTTCTTGTACAATCAACGGGGGGCGATCACCCACCTGAACATTTTTGTATTAATAATAACAAATGAAGCAATCGTACATCACACAGACATTCCGCCACGTGCTAGTGGGAGGGAGTGGGGAGGGAGGGAGGGTTGCGTCAGCTACAAATATCAGTACACCAATGATGCAATGACCTACAGTCTATGCGGGAGGTTGCTCGAAATATCCACAACAGAAGATGCTCTTGGATCCAATGTCGCTAGTCAATATCCAAGGTACGGATGTTATCGAACACCATTCGGTTCCTGGACTTCTGTACCACCCAGAGGACGGAGCACATTGCCGTGCTGAGGAGAGGACGGCTCCTGGAGGGGTGACCGGCAGAGAACGCGCACCAAACCTCTTCCACCGCACAACTAACAAGCAAGCGACGACGGCCGAGGATACACGCCCACATCAGATGCATACGGGGGGCACTCCAGGAAGAGGTGCTTGATTGTTTCCGTTTGGCCTGGGCAGAAGGGGCAATCCTCATAGTCGAGGAACCCGATTCGATGAAGGAATGCCCTCATACGGGTGTTTCCTTGTTGTAGGATCCAGGCGAACACCTTGACCTTGAGGGGCATGAACCCGTCCCAGTTGAAGCCATGTTGGGGGAGCCCGCAACCAGAGCTTTTGATCATACGGTACACCGCACCTGCCTTTAACTGAAGATACCCCCACCCAAGCAAGGGTCCGCTCGTCACCTCTCACAGAGAACCACACAAAGTCAAGAGCAGACCAAAGTAGGCAGAGCTCCAACTCAGCAACCCTAGATAAACGGTCATGCACATGAGTTGCATCAGGACCAAGCCGCCCGAAGTCCCCCAGGGCCGCGCTGGGGTGGAGACAATGAGAGTATGCAGCGGGAGGAGCGGCCACCAGGGCCCCGAGCGAGGTCCAGTTGTCATGCCAGATGGATGTGCCCATGCCGTCGCCAACCCTTATCGATGTCAGGGAATGATAGAGAGGGATGAGGGAGGCGAACGCCTTCCACGAGGGGGTCGAAGCAGCGGGACAATCACCCAAGTACCAACGGCGCACCCAGACAATCGGGGGTACGGGCGCCAGTGAAGATTTTATGGAGCATCTTCAACAGAAGAAATGTGTTTTGGACCTCAATGTGGACCAGGCCAAGCCCCCCCCCCCTCCGAGAGGAGTGCACAATACGTAACCATATGGTCATCTTAGAGCAACTCCAACGGATCCCGTATCAGTAAAAAAAACTACTGTTTGGGAGAAGTTTAGGCCAAAAAACGTCTCCAACAGATATCCTGTAAATTGGCCCCAAATTCCATCAGGTTTAGGGGAAGTGTTTCTTTCCGTATACTTTTAACAGTAAGGTAGCCGTGTGAAAGTTCCCGACGAGTTGTTGGATTTATACTGCTAGATCAATTGACCAGGAGCTAAAACACCTACGTACAAACCCCCTCCCTCCCAACGACGCCCCCGCGGGCGCCCGGAGGCAAACCCTAGCCATTGGTGAAGCCCATCTCCTCTCCTACCCTCCCTTGCCGCCGCCAGTGGGCGTGACTGGGCGAAGCCCGGCTGACGGTGGCGGCGACAGGGAGCTTTTCTTCTCCTCGCACGGGTGGATCGACACAGGGCAGCTCACCCAGGCCTCGGTGCCGCGCTAGGTGACATGCACAGCAGCACCGCAGCGCGCCGGAGCGGTCCGGTGACGGCGTGCCTGAGGTGCGTTGGGTGGCATGGTGGAGGTGCCTTCGGGGGTCTGCCTGGGTAGTTTGGAGCTCGCGGCCCAGCCAGATCCAATATTGCGGGGCGGGCCATGGGCGGTGTGGGTCATGGCCGACCGTCCCTGCCGTGGCGTCCGACTGGTGAGGGTGGCGGCGTGACGGCAGTGGTCGACCCCTTCTCCTCTGCTCTTCGGCTGGGGGTGTGGCGGATGGTGGCGGCCCTATTGGTGGGATGTTGGTGGCTCGGCGGGGGTGCCAGTGGCTGGCCGGTGATGGTTGGGCTGAACCGGGAAGGGAGGCAAGGGGCCTCCTGGCCGTGCCGATGCCGAGC
This sequence comes from Hordeum pubiflorum, assembly GCA_000582825.1. Classification (NCBI taxonomy): domain Eukaryota; kingdom Viridiplantae; phylum Streptophyta; class Magnoliopsida; order Poales; family Poaceae; genus Hordeum; species Hordeum pubiflorum. The sequence goes on along the minus strand of CBMN010004247.1, from coordinate 6,205 downwards.
TCTGGAGGTGCCAGATGGGTCGTGTCGATGGCCCTTGTCCCCGATGGAGTGGTGCGGTGGCTGCAGCGAGGCCGGCGGTGGTCGGCGACCCTCCCCTTCCACAATTTGTCTGGCTGGGCTACCTGACCACCAATGGATCCGTTTTTGGGTGGAAGGAGGCCCCTTGTATCTCTCATCGGTCGCTGACATGTCTGTGCCGTCGTGGTAGTTGCTAGGGGTCTTGGATTCCGGGGCAGCGTCCTCGGTGGTGGGAGCCATGGTGCCCGTGGGCGGGGCTCGCGGCTTGGGTGCAGGCTGGCTGCCATGGCCATGAGGGCGGCGTGGCAGCTGGTTGTCGGCCTTCGATGGTGGGGATGTGCCAGGCCTGTCCACGGCTACGCATACCTTGTTTCGGTGGCGGATAGTGCTTGCCGGGGTGAAAACTTCTTCTTCCTTGGTCAAATCGACGGTGGCGGCGTTTGTGGGCTCCGTACCCTTTCTGAAGGCTTCGTTGCGGCAGCTCTTGGTGCTCCGGAACGCTCCGGGTGAAGACCCTGATCCTTTGGATCGGGCGTTGGTGGCGCTACGGTGTCGTGATCTTCCTGAAGATGCCGCTCTGGAGGCCCCAATCCGTCGATATTCAGATGCACCTCTCTGAGGGCTCCTTCGAACCCTAGTGCTGCTCCTGTAGTTTGCTATGATTTGCTTGGAGTTTTGTAGCTGTCCTTCAGCACCTTTGTATCCTGCTTCGGGTGTGTGTGCGGGTGTGTTGTATGTGGTGTTTGTCGTTGGTTGTTTCTTTATACATAAAGCGAGACGAAAGTCTTTTGGGCATACTAGTCCTAGTCAGACACGCATGTACACATACATGTATGAAAATTCTAAGCCGTGTTTGACTCTAATATACACCCCCCTTAAACATGACACGCTCTTCATTTTCGACCTGAAACCAAATACGACTACTCCTCGTAGGTTTTATCCTTGACATTGCTTTCATCATTTCTCGTAGACTACCGGTCACCGACCTTGCTATTGTCTGCTCATCTATAGCTTAACGCCAATGCTTCTTCTTGGTCACGCATTCAACCTTCACCTATTATTCGGTGCTTGATAATCTGTCTTTAAGATTCTTGAGGGGACATCTTCTGAACCCGACTAGGACCAATTTTTGGTCTAATTTTCGGTTTCAAGCTTTTGGCGCTTGTTTCAGCCCGTAAATTGCCTTCTTGAGCTTGTAAACTTTTTCATCTTCGTCTTTCTTCTCTTTTCCGAGGGGTTGTTCGACGCATAGTAAGGTCTCCGTTGAGGAAAGAGTATTTAACATTCATATGATGAACCTTTCAATCCTCTTGTGTTGCCAAAACTATGAGCACTCTCACCATCTCGAATCGAGCAACCAGTGCAAATATCTCCTCATATTCAACTTTTTGACGTTGTACATAGCCATTCGTGACGAATCTTGCCTTGTAGTTCAGAATAGCACCCCTTTTGTCCTTCTTTAACATGTAAACCCACTTCAAACCTATGGCCTTTTGGTTTTGAGGTCGGGTTACCAAAGTCGACGTGTCATTGCTCTCAATGGCCTTCATCTCCTCATCCATGACATGTGTACAACTAGGACTTTTGCCCGCCTCTACAAATTTCGTCGGCTCCTTAACACCGAGCAAATATAGTCCAGAGCACTCGAGCATAACTGGCTTTGTGTACTTGTAGACTTTTTAAGGGTCTTGTAGTGGCGAGGTCCGGAGGAGTTCGTTGTGGCTTGCAAAGGATACAACACAAATTGTGTCAGCGTCGATGCACTTGAAGAAGACAGTCGAGTTGTCGTCGTCGCTATGCGCCTCGTAGTTGGTATCATCGTTGAGATCTCCACCCGTGTAATGCGCGTCGTTGTTGCTATCACCTTGCGACCCATGCACGTCATCGTCGGTGGCACCATGGTGATCGCTGCCAGTGCAGTCACCTTGGTTGGGTGTCTTGCCAGCCGCCTGGACGTCCTTCTCATCATCAGTTGGAAATTTCACCGGAGCATCGTCAGCTACCGCGCTCCAGTTCCAAACTTGTTACCATTCTCAACGATCTTCCAAAGCATGCATGACTTTTATTTTAGGTGACTAGCACGTGGCTCCTCATTCTGTCTTGTGGGCCGGTCAGTAATCAGGCCTTGATGACCCAAAGGCTGAAGCCCACGGAGGAGCGCTTCTTGCTAAAAATTGATCTTTTAGTTCATAATAAATGTTTTCCATCTTAGACCATCCATTATTTCACATTCCCGAGAAGATTGTCATTTCTTTCCAAATACATGGTTTGCATTTATGCCATACGTAGGTATGTAAAGGGCATGTTGACCACATGTGCAGTGTAGATATCTCCCTCTATATAAACAGCAGCAGGAAAACAAAATCGCATCAACACTTTGCATTGCCGGCCCGTATATCAAACGAAAAAGAAGAATCTACCAGCGGTCATGGCAGCTATGAAGACGCCCAACACGAGGATCATCTGCTTGGCCGCCCTCGCCGTCATGGCCACCCTCCTGATGTCTTCTGACGCACAGCGTTAGTCAAAGTCCTCCTTTTCTATCATTATTTAATACTCCCTCCGTCTCAAAATAAATGTCTCAAGCTTAGTACAATTTTGTACTAGAGCTAGTACAAAGTTGAGACACTTNNNTTGGGACGGAGGGAGTATAATATTGCAATTGCACTACACGTCGTAGGCGGAGAATTTCATATCTACCCGCGCCAACCTGAAAGCTAATCTTGAAGCAATTTTTCCTACGTGCAGAGTCGTGCAGCCGTACCCAAACTGCTTCAGCAACGACGGAGGATTGGCGTGCTCCCGCCTGTGCGCGGTGCTGGTCGGGCCTTCCGGCAAGGCCACCTGCCAAGGCCAGAGGAATGAGCCTGCCGGTACCAAGTGCTGCTGCGCGCCGCCCGCCGGCGGCAGGAAGGACCGGCCGCGGGCGACCGCGGCTCTTCAGACCTCGGATGCTGCGCCTGCTGGTGCCACGCCCACGAGCGAGGCTGCTACATGATGATACTAGATCTACTACTAGTGAAGTAGTATTTTTGTGGGCATTTTTGTTTCCTTTCAACTACTACCCGTTTTGGTACCCGCAAAAACACACACACACACACACACACATTTTGGTGGTGAAAGTGCCTCTAGCGAGAGAGAATCATATGAAAAGATGTGTGGTCTGGTGCTTAAACTATTGTGGTCGTGTTTTTCTTTTGTTGAGGGCTCGTCGAATGTTATTTGTAGATGAAATTTTGCAAGAACGTAAAACATTTGATCATGTGGACATCACCTATCTCTGATACGTCCAATAGTATTATGCAGATATATATTTTAGAAGTGAATTCCAGTACTAGCAGTAAATTATCTTTAACATTGTCGAATACAAAAATAAGACAGAAGCTTCTATCTCATGCAGAACCGTTGGAGACTTGTACAAGGTCGTATTAAAATGCGAGTCTTGGTCAGAATATATCTCAAGTCATTTAATAGTACGTGCCCTCATCCTCCACTAGTGAACCATATAACATCTCTTCCCAGACAATGTCAAAAGCCTCCATTTTACACATGAGACACCGACCAAGGTTCATACATCACGCAAACTTAAATTAAAATGAAATGTACAAAAAAAGTGAATAGTCCGTTGAGATATAGGGCAACATCACAAACATGCCCAAATGAATTGAAAACAAAGATACCATGTACCACGTGGCCGAGACACCAAGGACTAGAAAGGTGACGAGAAGCTGACGGCCAACCAGTATGCTCATGTCCTACAACCTAGAGAGCGACCGTCACTGTTGCATAAAATCCAAAATTTAAACATAAAGTCAGCAGCATTTCACAAAAGTACCGTCTCATACTATTACAAGTCATACACAAGGTTCGGGCCACTACGACAAAGACCCGCGAAAGGAGGCGTCTCCTCCTTCCAGTATAGTAAGCCTGGAAGGTCAAGAAGTCACCCAGTTCTGAGGCTTGTGACTCATGGCCGAGAGCCTCGCGAACAAAGATCCACAAGAAGCGTCCGAGCATAAAAAGAAAATGTGTGCCTGGACTCAGGCATAACGCAGAGGGTACAAAGGCCACACCATGCCCATTCCTATTTGGCCACTTTGATACCCGAAGGAGGCACTCAGGATAAGTTGTCAAACAAAAATCTTGATTTTAAGTGGCAAAGGGGCCTTTTGCAGAGGTGAGAGCCAGGACAGTGTCAGCGACTAACACAGACTTTGATAGGCCAACCTGGAAGATAAGATCACCGAGCGGCCGAGGTGCACGACACCCCGCCTAGAGATCTAAAATCGAGGCCGGAAGTCCGTCCTGCAACTCCCAGAATTCATAGTTTCTTCTAGTTCAACTGTGCATCAAGCCGAGTTGTTCCGACTCGATTACATATAGCCAAAGGCACTATGAGTGATGTGTATGAGTAGATCACAAATAACAAGGGGAAGTCTTTCTTAAGCAGGCGCCTCCCATGCCACTAGTCAAGCAAAAATAGAGTACCCTCTCCATCACCTATGGAGACGCTAGAACCCACATGGATCTCAGGCTTAATCCGCTAGAGAGACTTCCGAAATTGGGAGCCCTCTTCATTGTCACAGGTTAGTAAGAGGCGGTTCTACAAATATGTAGCCTTTACTAGTTGCAGCCATATCCTCCTTCATCCCTCAAGATCCTCCACACCCATTTTCAACATTAGAGCAACATTCATTGGACGAGAGTCAAGAATACCAAGACACCCTGGTCCTCGGGATTGTACATATCCGCCCATTTCACCATGTTGTATTTTTGAAGGGTGTTGGCTCCCTGCCAGATGGAGTGAGATACCTCCTTCTCAAGGGATCCATGGACACCCTAGGGAGGATTTACATCCCCATCATATACATGGGAGACTAGATTGGAAGGAGTTTTAATTAGCATGGTTTTACTCCCCTTGGAGGTAAACATGTCGTGCCAAGGCTCCGATTTAGCCTTGATTTGCTCTACTAGTGTATCAAGGTCCTTAATCTGGATCCTAGTGTCACTCGCAGGCACCCCTAAGTAGGTGATCGAAAAGCAGGACAGAATGTAGTTTAGACTGTCTGCAATCCGATGTTGCTCTTCAAGCGGGTAGCCCATGACCATCCCTTCGCTCTTCACAAAGTTGATCTCGGGGCCATACATGGCCTAAAAGGAGAGAAGTTGGAACTTAAAATCAATAATGTGAACCTTTGATCCTTCAACCATCATACATGGTCTCGCGTGTAGCTTAGTGATTTGGGAGAAGTGTGGACTAAGCATCGATCAGATGTGACCAATGGCTCTCAATAGTGGGGGTGAGGAGGGGGTGTGGATTTGTAATCTAGGGTACTCGGTTGGTAAAACAGACACCCACGCGGTAATAGCAGCGTGGCGTGCGGCAAGAACACCGCGATAGAACCAGGACACGGGGGATTTTTAATACAGATGTTCAATTAGACCGTCCAAATTGGAGCGCACACATTCTTTAGATCCAAGTAGATCATTGAAAGTAACTCATTCCTCTAGTATTCGTTTGTACCTTCTTCATTTTTCTTTTTTAATTTTCCAAATGGGTTGTTAACCTGATTAACACTCATATGGAAAATTGTCTGTGGAGTGATAGTGAAGGGGCACATAAAATCCACATGGCCAATTGGCCCTCTATTTGTATGAGGAAAGAATATGGTGGTATGTGGTTTCTAAATTTGCAAGACATGAATATATGTCTGATTGGGTCTTGGGTTAAGAGATACACAGCAGGCGAGGGCTCTCTGTTGAACAGAATAGAAGGAATCCTAATATCTTTTCCTCTCAGGATAGTCATCCTTCTCAGTTCTGGAAAAACTTTCAGTGGGCTTTACAAGCTATGAAGTTAGGACATAAATGGCATGCAGGTAATGGGAGGATGGTGAGATTTTGGGAAGATACCTGACATGGAAATGCTCCTTTAGCTAACCAATGCTGGGATTTTTATTACTTAGTTCATGAGAAGAATAAAACTATTGTTGAACTATGGGATGGGACTGAGTTAAATATACATTTAGGTGAGTTTTTCCTGATGATTTGATGATCCAATGCTTGGATGTGGTTAATATTCTTAGGCTAACTCAAGTTAGTGATGATGACTCTCTGATTTGGCAATAGGATACCATGGGGGGTTATTCTTCTAAGTCTTTATATGCTATTGTTAATTTTAGGGGGG
>CBMN010004233.1:0-11215 GCA_000582825.1 Hordeum pubiflorum | reverse complement strand
CCCCCCCCCCCCCTCATGTTTGTCTCCGGTTGCGGGAGAAAGTACGTCAGACCGCGTCGCGGACCGATACAAGCAGGATCGCGTTGGATGACTTTCGCGGTCCGGAAAGCGCGATCCAGACGCATACGGGAGGTTTGCGGGTCGGTGTTGGAGATGCCCTAAGCATCCGATATGATACGGCTAACAAGTTTAGATAAAAACCAGTACACCTAGTAAGAATTTACCCACCTGTCAGACAAGATTCAGAAGAAACCATCCAGCCGAAGGGGAACACAAAGCATCATCAGGCTACACCTTTGAAGATCCTCACTTGTCCTATAGATCCAAAGCAGCTCTTGCTTTTGTTCCATTTCTTTATGCATCAATAAGCTCATCCCTTTCGAGTTGACAAAGTTACACACACTGGAATGCACCACGCCCGCAATGCTTTTCCTTCTGTTGACTGGTGCAACAGAGCCGTCTATCAACGTACATCAGCACATCCATGGGGATCCGGAACTGAACATGCTAACAGAGAAAATCTTGGGTTCAGATACGCGGTTAAATTAGCAGCCGAGCTCGCTCGATCTGTTCTTTCCTGTGCGGCTGGCTCCACTTTCTGCCGCGCAGGTCCGCTGATGTGCTCCTTAGACGCACTATTAGATATATCCGTTTGAACGACAAGTAATTTCGGACGGAGGGAGTATAGCGTTCTGTCTGCACCTATTCCATAATTAGCCTTCTCAGTTATCGTTGCATCGTTTCCTTGATGAACGGAACGGGTGGCTCTGCCCACGGTCGATACGTGGTTTCAAATCCAGCTGCAAGTTGGCACGCTGCTGCGAAACTGAAGATGCTACCCCCTGCTTTGGAGTCACATCCCCGTCGCCGCAGAACAGATAACAAGTGGCTTCAAAGTGAGATTCTGCGCATGTGGCACACGTTCTGTCTGTCTCTCTGCTGCCAATGTCCAAATGACTCGGCAGCCGCTGTTGTGTTGTTTGTGCTCGCCCAACGCCATCTTCTCTGCTGCTGCAGTTTCTGTTCTCGCTGTTTACTAACTTTTCTGCACAAGGAATGGAACAGCTGACCCAACATCTCCCTGTGAAACACATGCCCTCACTGCTGGAAACGGATAGCCGCGACCAACGGGGAACGGGGTAGTTACTAGGTGGATATATAGCGTCTGCTATTTTGATTGTTGTTGTAAAATGCAGTAGTTTTCTGGCTCGAGATCTGAGCTCACTGCCCACCAGATTCAGACACCTTGTGGTGCACAGTTCTGGTAATGATGGACCTAATTAAACTATCACCTAACAAGGACATGACAAGGGGTGCGTCTTATTATTTGGCTCACTACGGAGCACAGGATTTTAGGTCCGCACAGCCTGGGGAGCCCCTTGTTTCGATGAACATTGCTGCCTTTATTTCTTTTCTCCTCAGTGGATGGATGGCACTGCATGATAACCTACAAATACTCCTACTTGACACTGGTATTTGGGTATCAATTATTCGGCAAAAACCATCATGCCTGACGTGCTCCATCCAATAATCTGAACATTAAGCTACCTGTCCAGAAACAGTGCAATGATTTGTGTTCAAAAGACAAGGTAAAGAGAGGAAGAAATGCCATGAGGTACCCTGAAAACTCCTGAATAGCAATAACGCTGCTAGTAGCAGTGTTGCTGATTGATTTCTGTGAGTGTGACCTTTAAATTCCAGCAGCGGTCGAGGCGTGACCCTCACCTCGCCTCCCCCTCCTCTTCCTCTATTCTGTAGCAATGACAAGTGGGTGTCGCCAACACAGCAGAGCTCTCTCCGTTGCTTGGTCAGCGGCACCGCCGTCGCCGAGGCGCGAAGATCGTCGTCATCGTCGTGGTCGTCGTCGACACCGCCGGAGACTCCTGTGGATGGCGTCTGCGCGTGCAACAAGAGAAAGAGCTGGTCGAGTCGATCCACGGATAAACTGATCTGTTGGAGCTCTGTGCGAGTGTCCATGTCGTCGGCAGGTCTAACTCTTGGCTGTTGTGTTGCTTCGATTTGCATCCAGATTTGATTCCTCGCGCCGTACGTGCGTTTCTCCGTGGCTGCTATATCAGAGAGTTCATCTGTTTCCCTCGTTGCTTCGCGCTAGTTGGTTTGTTGATTATGGTCCTGCTGCTTGGTTGGTTGATATTTACAGAATCAATCTCCGTGAGAGTGATATCAGGTTGTTAGGAGTTAGGACTGGTTCAAATGTTGGCTGAATTTGATCTAGTTTATCAAAAGTCCGCATCACCCGTGATAAAATTTCTGATCATTATTTTGTCGTTCCAGCTTGAGTTCATAAATTTGTTCGCTGCGACAATCAAGTTTAAAATCATTGGAAAGGTTAAAGTCGCAAAGTACTTCTCCGCTATACTTGACTGTACTCCTAATACAGGGCACCAAGATAACACAAGGGATTGACTATCAAATCATTGCCATCTACTCAATGGAAGAGTTGTGTTGATAAAGTTAAGACTATAAGATACTCCCTAGACACGATTGTGCATTGGCATCGGCGCGATCCCACCCATGTGTCTACGATGAAGAGAGCCAAGCTGCCCCTGATTAGATTTGGCTCCTCCCTCTTCGATCGACGGAACAACTGCCCTCTCTGGTTACATTGTTTTCCCATGCGGGATGGGTGGGCCTTGGGCTCTCTCTCAGGGCCTGAATCCGGCTAGCGAGGAGTCATCATCCGGTAGAGAGATTGCTGACGATGACGATTTTAGCAATAAATATGCGTTTACTGTGGGTGAACCCCATGATCCTGCCTCTCCAGCTAAATCAGGTATTGTCAAGGCTCACAAGACGTGATCTTGTTGAATGTGTTGGCTCGAAGGTTCACTTCGGGGATTCGACCTTTGGTTGAACTCATGGGCGCTCGTGCGATGGTCCCTATTTTAAGGCTTTTTTTTCTAGGAGCAACGTAGTTTTCGTTTTCCAGCCATATGTCGCGGGGTTTGTGGTAGGTTGATTGAGATTCTGCTGCAAGGCAGAAGGGCTCGGATTTTTTTTCGTTTGTACGCCGATTTGTTTTACATTAATGTTTCACTTTACTTAGCCTTACTTGAATAACCAATAATATATCATAATATGTGGATATCCACCAATACAAAGGCTGGGGTGCTTTCCACGTTTTTGAAAAAAAGAAAGACATGGTTCAGAAGAAGTCGACTCTAGAAATAAATTCACGTTGCATAATGTGATGCTCCTTCTCCTAGGTGACGTGGGAGGCCTCTTCCTCCGCTTGCTCCTTGTCCACCATCCTCTCCCTCCTCCGACGAGAGCGGCACCCAGTCTGGCCGAAGTGTAATTTTAACCTAAATCATTAAAGTGACGATTATTATGACGATCAGGCCATTATAAAGACTCTCCTAGAGTTGCCATAAGATGGCAGGTTGGCTCCCCATGAATCGCGCGACACTGATCCTTTGATGATCCTCACTTGTGCTAGAGATCCAAAGCGGATCTGCTTTTGCCTCCATTTCCCCTGCACCAAAGTTCATCCCTTTCGAGTTGAGAAAGTTGCCCATACGAATAGTCGGGCAGAGACACACACTGTCATGCACCACCACACTATACATTCAATGCTGGCTTTTCCACCCGATGGGTGGCTAGTGCAACAGAGCTCTCCATGCATGTACATGATACATGGAGATCATGAGCTGGCCCTACGTAGACAGATACTGTGCTAAAAAAGAAAGGATCCTCTTATCTGGCGAACGTTCGTTGGGAGGGGATATCATTTACGAACGTTTTGATGACAGTTTAAGAAAATTTTAAGAAAAACGAGCATAAACTACCATCGTCGATCTCGCGTCGCAACTAAGAATGCCAGAAAACACAGTTCGTTTGCCACCTCTCCTTACGTCAGCCAGATCGGCATTACCGAAGAGAAAAGTTTTGGTTCAGATTAGCAAATCCCATGATACCCTCCTTAAAAAGAAAGGAACATAAGCACATATAATGGTCTACTGTCTGCACCTATAATTCTTCCTCTGCTTAGCTCTGCTTTAAGGTCACACCTTCATGCCACAAATAAGCGGTGGCTTCACAGTGAGATTCTGCACTGGCCAGTGGTCACTCACCTTTTGTCTTTTGTCACATAATTTCGCAGCCTGGTTTGTTGTCGTTGTTGTTGTGATGTAGTTTTCTGTAGAGGAAAAAAGCAAGCTTCCGCAAGACCATCCTACCATCCTGAACACATGCCATCACTGTTGGAAACGGATAACGGCCACTGAACCTACCCCAGCCACCTGCCTCTCCGATTTGATGTTCACTAGTAGCTAGCCAGCGAGATAACAATCGCCACTTGATGGTGTAAAAGGTTTATAAAGTTTTCTTACCCGAGATCTCGGCTCACAATGCATGCACTGGGCACCAGATCCAGACACCTCCTGCTGCACAGTGCCCGTACCGATAATGATGAGCCCGATTCAATTAGCACCTAACGAAGGACGTGACGTGACGCGCGAGATTTTATTATCCCGTTCACTAGGTAGCGCGAGGCTTTGGGTAGGCACAGCCTCTCGCTTCGGTATTGTCATTTCATTTCAGGTACAAGTTGCTCCTTTTCTTTACTTGCCTTTGGAGTGGACGGATGGCAGTGCTGACCTGCAAACACTTGTCGCTGTTCCAGCCTTCGTGGCCAATTATTTGGCCAAACCATCGTGCTTGAGGTGCTCAACACAACAAACTTATGCAACCCTCCTCTCAAATTTGATGGCTTAGATTTATCTATATATACAGATATATGTAGACACGTTAGATTCATCCGTATCTAGACAAATCTGAATCAGCTAATTCGAGAGGAGGAAGTATTTTTTTTTTTAAACGAACAACAAACTTATATAGTTGCTGCTGCTTGTTTCAGTAACATGGGCGATGCTCATTATAGAAGGAGTAAAGGAACAGCAGCGTTTCAGTAACGTGGGTGCTGTTTATTCGGTCTAGTATATAGAGTACAAAGAAAAGAGGCAAGAGACGAGACAGTGGGTGATGTGTGACCTTTAAATCCCGGCAGCTTAGCGAGGTGTGAGTGTGGCCGCCACACTTCACTTGCTCCTCCCCCTTCTTCCCTCTCTTCCATGCCAATGACAAGTCCAGAGACCGCCGGCACTGGGTGCCTCTCTTCTCCGGCCAACACCGGAAACCTCGGACGGCTCCCTCCGCCCGCCGGCCAATGTCGCCGCCACCGCCACCGCCGCCTAGGCGCGAGGATCGTCGTCGTCGTGGACACCGCCGCCGGAGACTCCTGTGGATGGAGCCCGCGCTGCCCCTGCTGCTGCGGAGGACGGGTTGACTGATCTGTTGGAGCTGTGTGCAGTGCAACTGCAACGCAACCGTGCGTGCATGCATGTAGGCAAGTCTAATGCTTGGCTGTTCCGTTCTGTTCTGTTCCGTTGGTTCGACTTGGTTGTAATTACCAGATGAGACTCCCTTTCTTCTGTACGTGTTCTCGGCTGGCAGAGCGCTCTTTGCCTTTCCGTGTCCCATGCATCTGCATTACTCGATCGATCTGTTCAATTCCCTTGTGGTTATTTGTGTTGGCTGATTGTTTCCGGTTCATGCTTCCTCTGCTTGAGTTTCAATACGCAAACAGATCTCCTGCACGAGGCATACTGTGGAGGCGGTCAGAGCACGCCGGCCAAAGAGTTTTCAGTGCTAATACTCCGTTCCGTTCCACGATACAGTGTGTCCGCGTTTTTTGAAATCTAAGTTTGACCATACAGTAACCAACGAGATCGATTACGGCGGGATATTATACACTGAATTCGTATTTCGTACAACTCTCTGTTCCACAATATAGTGCGTTCGCGTTTTTCGAGATCTAAGTTTAACCATACATTTAACCAACGAGACCAACTACGATGGAAGCAAAAAATCATACCACTGAATTCGTATCGAAATACCTTGAATCCAGCACTTCTGATCTTTCTGAGCAAGTACCCACGTTAATTGACGGGAGAAAACTGGTACAGCTTGGCCACATGTAGCAGACTACTCTCAAAGCGTGAATCCCCACGACCACAAAGACAGACCTCCGTAAAGCTCCCAACATGCTACACCCGCAAAGTCCCGACACATGGATCGCCAAGGAACTCCTATAAAAAAAACACAAGGACCATCAACGATTCATCCATCAAGCAGACGCGAACGCCTTAACTATAGCGTCGCTTTTCTTTCGTTTTCTTCTGGAAGACTTCTCCATCATGATGCCGGCGTCCACCTTCTTGCATTTCCCCCCCTGCTTGTGGATGGGCTCTTTGCCCAGTGTTCAGAACGCTGGTGTTGCTCATAGCCGGCCCGGGTTCAAATCTTGGTCCTAACGTAGGTCTCACGTTTTCTTCTTAATTATAATCATAATTATTAAAAGTCATTGTCTGTCTAAAGCATATCTAGATGTGCTCTCGTTATTGCACATCTAAATGACTCAATCAAATTAAAAAGAAAAGAAGAAGAAAAATGCTTACACGAATCTTAACGTAAAATCAAAAACATAGTATTTAGACGTACAATACTTAAAGCACATCTAGATGTGCTTTAGCAAAACCGTCATTAAAAAGCCATAGGGGCTTCTTCCACTACTGGTCTATTTTTTTCGTCTCTTGCTTGCGTTTCTCCTGTATGATGCAACCGGGGTAGGATCCACGTGATTCTCAAAGTACGGAACCTGTAAGAATTTGTTTCGTTTGATTGCATCACAGAAGAAGAAAAAAATCTTTGCAAGAGGCTCAAGTGCATGCGGATTTTTCTATGAAATGTGGTGCAAGATAAAAATGACAGGACGAACAGTTCCTAGTAATTCAATCCTACGAATGAAACGACGGGCATAGGGAATTTTTCCAAGGATTCTACTCCTCCAGAATCTTGATGAAAATTCTGTGCATCAAAGAGGCACCGGGAGTGGGAGGATGGCTGGGCGGGTGTCCCTTCATCCGGTGGGACGTACATTTGCATTCCGGCACGCAATATTTATTCGGTTTTGCTAGAACTCTCGTCCAGCTGAGTTTTAGTTATATCTCATTCACTTTTATAGCCATTGGATGTGATATAAGATGAGTGTGTGCTGCTGTGGGTTGTAGTACTACTTTATATTTGTTTTTATTTTTGTGGTGAATGAGACCAAATTGTGTCTCATCTAGATGAGTTCTAGGCACTCTCTTTTTTATTTATTTTACCACTCACCCATGGTTAAACGGATGGAAACGAACACGCCCGTGGCGGGCACAGCCAGGGCTTGTCAAGATCAATCAGCGCCGCTCAGTGCTCTCTGCTCGGTCCAGTCCAGACATCGGTAAGCGGACGAGTGCTCGAGGGGACCCCGCAGCAAAAGCTGGAGGAGAGCTGAGCTTCGCCTGCTGCCCGCCCTGTGGTGGCAGAACACATTACATACACACTGGACGGCAGTAAGTGGCACGCAACGAGGTAGGTTCGCGAGTTATGGTGGCGACTGGCGAGGCGGCCAGCCATGATTGATGGCGCACCCACCAGCCCCGCCAGCGAACGAACGAACGTACGTACTCCTACGTAGGTAGCTCCGTGGAGCGGCTGGATGCTGGACCGGAGCAGCACGGATCGCTCTCTGTTGCTGGTGTCTCCTCCGCAGGGAGGATGCCGATGCAATGGTGGCTCTGTTGCTGGTGTCTCCTCCGCAGGGAGGATGCCGATGCAATGGTGCCTGCGGGTGCTGGACACGGCTGGCACTGGCTGGGCGTCGTCACCGACAGAGCGCATCGCCGCGGCAGGCCTCGGAAAAGCCGCTCGCAATTCCTATGTACCTCCGTGTTCGTTCATTCATTTCGGTTTGTATATGGTTCATGCTGAAAAATTCGGAACAGAGGTGATATGTTGTCTCTGTTATCATCATCACACACGATTACTGGCGGCAGCACCCGGGTAAACAGCTACGGAGTAGAGCTCGGTCAGCTTTTCCAAGTTCAGAAGGAACGCACAAACAAAATGGCAATAATTGACAGCAGATTCTTGTATGACGCCAACTTGAACATTTCGGCCATTCGAATACGACCATCAAAGAGCAGGTCCACAACATAAATTCGATATATGGGGTACCCTTAATTCTGTCCTACAAAGCCACCGACACAACACAGCTCTCGTCTCTTCAGACAACTTGGAACCCCTATAGAAATGCCACGTCCAAAATGCATGAGTAAAATCCGCGCCAGCGCAATAAGATGGGCAGATTAATGATTCGTCCGTTGTACTACACCGTCACCTGTTAAACCAACCGCAGATTAATAATGATTCGTCCGTTGTACTACACCGTCACCTGTTAAACCAACCGCAGATTAATAATCACCTGACTACTCCCGTTCGCATGGTCTCCACACCGTGCCGGTGGGCTCATCCATCAGGGCGATGCCTTTGCTGGCGAGCTCCTTCCTGATCTGGTCAGACACCTCGAACTGCTTGTTGTTCCTCGCGGCGATCCTCTGCTCGATCTGCTCGCACAGTGATTCCTCGGTCAGCCCTGCCCGCTTCAGCGCCTTCTCCTTTAGCTGCTTCAGTACCTGTTGGATTGGAATTTGCTCATGTATCGTGCAATCATCGTATCAAATTCATAAGGGGGGGAAACCATGTCTAGATAGTGTGGCTTTAGTTCGTACCGCTGCCAAAGGTGATGGTGGCATCAAGCCGAGGATAGATAGCTTGTGTTTAATTTCTGCACCCAGTGCATTCAGAGCTTGAATGTGATCTTCTGGCTGCTTCTGTGGCCGCTGTTGCTTCTGCTGCTGCTTCTTTTGCTGTTGTTGCTTCTTCTTTTGTTGTTCCAGTTTTTGCTGCAGCTTCTGAAAGTAGAAAATGCGTTTGATGAACTACTGTGGACTGCACATGCATTTGCTCCAGCATTCAAAGCATATTATTGCTTCAACATACCTTCAAATCATTTAAATTGCCATTTATTGCTTTCAGCAGCTCCATGAAGCCATCCAGCACATCTGTAGTTCGAAGATCATCTGACATTGATTCCAAAAACGCTTTATGGTGGTCGTCAACCAGTTTTTGCTCCTCGGCTGGGACTGGGACAGATGTATTCTCTTCACGATGCAGAGACACCACTTCATCGCAGTCATATAAAGTCTGCATAAAATTTATATCAACCAAACATTAAAGGTATGGTTCAAAATTCAGTTGCTCAGACAGAAGTGTGTCAAATGCCTAAACTTTGATTTGAAACCAAATAATCACTAATATTATTGAAGTTCAAGTAAATCACCTGAAAAATGTAGTACACACGATCAGATGCAATCTCAAGTGCTTTATCAGAATGATTCGCGTCTGATTTATAATGTGTGCGCATCAGGAAAAATCTCAGCGCCAAAGGATGATACAGAGTTATAATCTGAAAAGAACAGACATGTGAGATACCTCAGGAAACACCCTACAGGTATAAATGAGAACTATTAAAAGGAGTCAGGTATCCATCTCCTTACATCTCTGATCGTGAAGAAGTTATTAACTGATTTTGACATTTTCTGATCATCAATGTTAATAAAGCCATTATGCATCCAGCATTTGACCTCACTTTCTGGATAAGCCGCCCGGCTTTGTGCAAGCTCATTCTCATGATGAGGAAATATCAAATCTTTCCCTCCACCATGAATATCAAACACATGCCCTAAATAGTGAGCACTCATTGCACTGCATTCAATATGCCATCCTGGTCTTCCATGACCCCAAGGGCTCTTCCAAGAAGGCTCACCTTCCTTCGCAGCCTGGACACGGTAATTCAAGCATAAGAAGAAAGTGGCAGTGTGCAAGAGAGAACTCTACACAACAATGTATCAAACTTACCTTCCATAATGCAAAGTCTGCAGGGTTTCGCTTTCTTGTATCGACAGCAACCCGTGAACCAGCACGATTGTGGTCTAATATGCGGCCAGATAAACTGAGATATTCTGGAAAATTGTCAACCGAAAAGTAAACATCACCTTCTACAACATATGCCTTGTCATTCTTGATTATCTGTTCAGAAACATACACAAAACGGGAAGAGTTTTACCAAGTGAAGAAAATCTTGCCGTGTGAGATAAAAGGGACATTAGAACAACTTTAAAGAACAATTGTCAAATACAGGGCGTTACACATGATTGACCATGATGGCAGGTGAAAGAAGGTGCATGAGAAACTGTGGCTGGATTTATTTATACTTAATATAATCCAAATGGTGACAAACAGATGCAGCTAGTCATCTTTTTTAAAAAACAACAAGCTGGGAAAATATCATGGCATCGTGGCGTTGGAGGTAATTCAGAACAGTAACGGACATATTGAAAATACCTCTGTGATTAACTTTATGATATTTTCAATATGCTCTGTCACGCGTGGCTCGTGAGTAGGAGGCAGGCACTGAAGCTCAGCCACATCAGCGAGGAACTCTGCGATAAACCGACTGCTCAAGCTAGTAACAGTTTCACCATTTTGATTTGCCCGTTTAATGATCTGCAAAACCATAGTAAGTTCTGGAATCGTTACAACAATACATGCTAATAAATTAGTTCATCTGGAGAAAATAATCAGAAAAAGTCTATAAAATTGCATCGTGCTGGAAAGATGAACAGAGTGAAGTGCTGATCTAAAAAGCAATAATAGAAGGACAGCAACATATAAATGCTAAGTCATCAATTTCACTAAAAAAAAGCACCACCCAAACTCCCCATGAATCATGCCCCCATGCCCCCAAGGGTAGCTGATAGTCATGGATGACAGCAACTATTACCTCTGGCGAAAAATGGTGCATGTCTAAGTCCAGACATATTTATCGAGCTTCATTCGGAAGTGAGGAAAATGGACTTAAACTCCTTTGATTCAAAGGAAAAGTGGAGAGAAAATGGAGGAATAAGAAAATTTTCTATGGTGGTACTATTCATGCCTTTGGTTCAAAGGAATGGGGCAAACGAAAAATGGAGGAAATTTTCAAAGAAAAACACAGGAATTCTAACATCCATTTGGACATCTTTTTCAAATTCCTATGCACGAAGAAAAAGACAGTAGCCCTTAGAAATATCTTGTACATCAGAACCAGTATGAAGGGGAGCCTTGGCCCTGCGCACGGTAAAGCTGTTGCCTTGTGACCATGTGGTCACAGGTTCGAGTCCTGGAAACAGCCTCTTGCAGAAATGTAGGGAAAGGCTGTGTATAAAAGACCAAAGTGGTCAGACCATCCCCCCCCCCCCCCCCCCCCCCC
>CBMN010004215.1:0-18515 GCA_000582825.1 Hordeum pubiflorum | reverse complement strand
AGATTCGACCATTCACCGGTGATAGAGAGAGAGATTATCTGAGGAGGGACGAACCCACGACCTCAAATCCGGTGATACGGATGACGGCGAAATAAGGTCCTTCTTTATCACCACGGGTGAGGGGATGAAGGCTAGAAAAAAACATCATTTTTATCACCGGGCCGCCTCTAAAATTCAACTTTTATTTCTTTGCTAGAAAACAGGCCAAGCACACTGTATACCTCCGCTCTGTTGTTTCTCCTCGATCCCGTGAATTTGCTAGCTGGCCGCTTTCTACGCTCCAAGAGCATGGTGGAGTCGCCGTCAACTTTATCTATTGTGCTTGAGGTCCAGGGACGGCCGTCGTCCATGTCGGTGTGCTCCGGGCCGATTCATGAATTAATCACTACTCCCAAGCTATCAAGAAACTACCAATTAGCGATTTCCTGAACATTGCTCCTAGTAACAAGAGATTTCAATTTTTCCACCAGCATCCTTCTTCAAGATGACGTAGTCATCATAGGCCCGGACGCCATCATAGAGGCAATCGAAAATATTTCCGCATTTGAAAGCGCTGGCAAAAAATGTTAACAAATAGGGCATCGGGGGAGAAGTAGTTGTCACTAACGTCAATGCCCACGTGCCCTCTTTTGTTTCAACACACGATGTCCCTTGATTAATCCCTTGAAGCTAAGAACATGTGCATCCACACATTCCGTGTCTACCAAGATCACCTGCATCATCGCCGTTTCATTTACATATTCGTCCCCCCATACGACGAGGACAACTCCCTGATGTTGTTGTAGAATTACTCGTCGTCCAAACCCATCGTGCTTGCTTCGAAGTAATGAAAATTGATACAAAACTCTCTATGGCATTTGGATAAACAGTTGTCGGGTGTGCCGCCATCCACGGTGGAGGATACCTGGGTGATCGATGGACGAGGGGTGGAGGGGACGGTAGCATCGACAAAGCGGGCCTTGTACCCAGGTAGAGCAGCGGAGGTCTGACAAGGCCTGGGCCGGCGGAGTGGTAGAGCTGCAGTGTCTGCCTTGAAGGGAGCAGATACAGAGTCAAGGGGAGGGACGGAGTGCCTAATATGCGGGTTCTGGGCGTGGTTTAGGTGGGTCGGAGTTGTCGGAGTCGTATGTGCCGGTGGTCCAGAGTCCTGCAAACCACCCCAGCTTTTCATCCGGTTTGTAGGAACTTGGACACCCGGATGCATCCGCGGACGTTTGTGACACTGTGTCGAATGGCAAAAAAGGTCCGAACACATCGACCTGAATATTTACATGCGTTTTAAGGAATGGCATTGGAGATGCTCTAGCAACCATTAAGAATGGTAGTAGACAGAGTCGTAATCACGCATTGAATTAACATCATAGTAAATTCCCTTTGCATAGTGCAACATGCAACACAAACTAGCTCATATAAGAGGAGATTGCTCGCTTTTTCCTCAAATAGCATTTCTTTTTATGAACATATTTTGGTACTAATTTTAGTTCACCCTCAAATTGTGTCATTGTACAGCTCTGTTGCCTTACCACATTATAACTCCCCATTCCTCACTTGAGGGACTATATCATATTCGTGGGATTAGTTTAATTCAATAATATGATAAAATGGAATCCTATGGAAAAAAAAAACATTCACTCAAGTATTTTGGTATCAGCATTCACATTTTTTCATACCATAGTTGATGTTTCCTTTCTAGAAAAATTACTCTGTAAGAATTTATTTTGGTATTAGCATTCATTTTATGCAACTCTGATATGTTTTGGTAGATTTATAATTCCTAAGACCATATATAGCAGATATTGTTTTCCTGGAATAAGATGAAAGAAGTGACCATTTATTCAGTCAATATTTGCATTTAGGTTCACGAAACACTAACAAGTTTCAGTTGGTCCAGGTTTTTCTAATAACACTAGATCATTGATGGCGCGCGTTGCCGCACCCGTCTACTTATATAGTAAGATGGTAGGCTTTTTATAAATATATTACGCATGAATAATGAAAGTCAAATGTAAACAAACCAACCCATGTATGAGTCATGAATTGAGGAGAAATCCACACACACTAAAATCTCCCACACATACAAATTGACTTGATACGCCATCATACGTGAAAATCTTAGAATGAACAAAATATAAAATCAAAATGCAATATGTCTATGTTCTTCCCGTGATGAATTTGATCATATGCCACACTTTACTGTTGGAAAATTATCAAAGTGCATTTATCAAAACATTGTTTTTTATCAAGTGCAAACTAAAATCGGTGATACCGAAAAAAAAACAGCAAGTTGCATGGCACTAAAGAATTAATTGATGGCGCATACCGAGAGCAATCTCGCCGGTGCTAGCCACCACGCCATCTCCACTGTCAGACAGTCGTAGGAATTAGATTACTACATCTAGCATACAGAACAAGATCACCTCCACGGAGCTCCATCAATGACGCTACCAGTGTGCCTCCCTCTGGGCACGACCTCCAAAGTCCCGATCATTTACCTCTGGTCTTCCGAGAACAAATTGTTGGTAGGACTAACATAAAAATACATTTTGATTAGTATTAGGATCTCCAGTACTGTTGCTAGGAAAACATGTGCTCTTCAAGAAGATAATACACAACCTTCTGATGTTCCAATCAAACAAATAAGAACTTCAAGAACCCGCACTCAAGAAATTAAATACCAAGTAGTAGGATATAGTCCTACCATCCAAGCCAACGTCCTGAAAGATTCACTCATAAAATTAGATGATCATATCTAAAAGTAGACACCAGAAGACGGTTATGTACTTAAAGACACTATTTGTGCTAAACTATACGTTGCAATTCTCAAGAAAAAGTATACGTTGCAACATGGAAATAAGTTGTAGTTTGAGCAAGCATACCTGGCATAACTAACCTTGCACTTATATCAGTATTGTAATCTTCCACACGGAAAGGAGGAACATGTTCTCTCTCTTTCCAAGAGATTGGCCTGGATATGTCAAAATCCTCCCAACTCAGCTAGCCATATAACGGTCAAGGACTGCTGGAAACTGATATCGGACAGCCAAAATTACCAAGGTCGTGGTAGAGTTCTTTACTAAATTCAATCCTATTACGATGTACTTCTGATAGATATGTCAAACACTAGTCTATGCACGTACTTGAGGGTTACATGTCTATGAACTACGAGCGGCATTCTAATTATGCAATCTTCAATAATTAATAAGCAATGCAACATAGCCCGTAACTACAAGAGGTAAAATGGCAGTTGTACTACTGCAAAACTCACCCGAATTAACTCCAAAAAGAAGGTTACTTAATCAGGTATACCTAGCGTCTACGGAAAAGCAATTGGGCACAATTTCTGAAACCCTACGTAAAACAAAACTATTGATCAGGCGACAGATCAACACTGCCTATCCAGTAGAACAGAAACTGCATGATCGGATCAAAAGACTCGGAAGAGCAAATTCTCAATCCACCCACCCTAAAGAATCACCCCGCCGCAGAACGTGTGAACCACAGAAGACAATTGAGCAGAGCAGGCGTTACCGACCTCTGGGCGCGCTGGATCAAGGGGGGGTTCGAGGAGATCATCTCGGGACGAACCATCGGCCATGAGATTGGGGCGGGTTTCTTCAACTGGCCGTCAAGATGGAAAAGCGGAGAAGTCGAAGTGCCATGGCGGGGCAGCGGCGCAGCGACGTGTGTATCGAGCGTATCGACCGAGTGGGCTGGCGTAGACTCGCGGGGAGGAACGCTGTTAGGCTAGTAGAACAGGCCCGGTTTACCACAATGCTTAGTTTCGGCCTTTGGAGCAGCAGCCCACAGGACAGCTGGCCCACATTACTCAGAGTGAGAGACTGATCACTTTCCACACAAGATCTAATGGCCAGGACGCTCAGATCACGCAAATGGACGGCTGAAAACGCTAATCGCTGAGAGAGCTCGGATTAGGTTCGGTTTTACTGTCCTTAATATATTGCTCTTGCCATCGTATAATTGGAGATTGTTTTGTCCAACAAGATTTAAAAGAGACATGGAGACCCTCCATTATTTTTACCAGGATGAACAATAGAGACACTAATAAATTTGTAAAGTTCTCAGATTCATGAACATTTTTAAAAACTGAATATCATTTTGAATTATGGGCATTTTTAAATTCACAAATATTTTTAATATGAAATGTTTTTTTCAATTCATATACTTATTAAACTCCTCGTTTTTTGTGTTCGCTATTTTTGAATTCACGATGCATGAAATTTTATTCTAGAAAACCAGAATTCGGTTTCATGCTAACACACTACAAACAGCAGCAGCTAAAAGCCCGAAGAGAAAATGATTGTGCAGGCATACCAACGACTACGAGAGCAGCTGGCTTCGTGCTAGCACACTACTAGACTTCGGCCCGCTCGTTGGTAGTGTGCACCATCCAATTAGGATCGCTCTCTAATCAGAGCCACACCACGAGTATAGGATGCCAATTTTATGGATTAGGAGTCGAGGGTTCAGACCATGCAATCTCTAGAAGTTTAGGGATTAAACAAGCCTTGCTCTATGTTTCAATACTACTCCCCTCGTTGAGCATTAGTTTGGTCAACAGATTATGAGTTATTTCTAACAAGAAACATATCATTTGATCACATTCATGAGAATTTCTAAGTGCCTGTGATTTAATTTCGTTAAGCTTTCTCTGTTCGGAGGCAAACTATATGAAGGCATTGCTTACAGGTGCCTGTGTTGGGAACCGCCAAGGGTCATGTAATAGACTAAAACATGACTTTCTTTTCAAAAAGGGGGAAAATACTATGACATCTGCATCGATTGATGCCGTTGCCTTAAACCAGAACACGATCGATTTGGGCGTGAGCTTAGCTCATGACGACCATATTGTATGATTGGACGACTTTCTTTGACATTGTAACCCATTGCTGACCGGAGGTTAACGGTGCACAAAAAATACACTAAATACTCTCCTTCTTTTAGAAAAAAGGGTTTACCGCCACGAAATTTGTACGGTGTACATACATACAGAAGTTTTCAATCTATCTATGTTTATGTATTGAAAGTACACAACGAGCTTGCTGGAAAAAAGATAGATATGCTAAAAGCTAAAAACAGAAATAATCTGCCCATCCATCATGTGTGCCCTTATTAATCAACTTCATTATATCTTAATAGTGCATGTCATGTTAATCAGAAAAAAAGACGTACTAGAAAATTGTCAAAAAAAAAAGTAAAATGATCTAAAAAAAATACAACCCGGGTGGTGGAATGGAGCACTTTGGTGGTGCAATAAAGGGGGACTGGGCGTTGGCGATAAAAGGGACCAGGCCACTACAAGTATCGTTGTAGTTTTCACTCCCCACATTCTTTGATGGAAACATTTCTACCGAAATCGATAAAAAAGGGTAAGTAGGACAAAGTTGGCAAAGCATCGAACCTTTCTGATGGGAATGTGAGGAGTAAAAAAGAAATAGAATGGAGGCGCATCACGTCCATCGGCAAACGAACTTGTGCAAGATAGGGCAAGAAGCCCAGGAAGAGACTGTGTGAGCTTCCAAGATGCGTTGATTCTTACGTCTTACCACGGCAGTCGGGTTGGCGTGACGAATGGTAGAGACGACCCAGCGGAGGGGCAAGGATTGCACATACGTCCTACGGGCGATGCTGCACGCCACTCATGAATCTCTTGAAGCGATGAAGATCGGGGGTTACTGGTGCATTTTCGCACGACCATTGATATTAGTCATATCTTATTCAGTGATCCGCACATATACTTGTTCTACCAAATGGATGCATCTCTGTTTTGGCAGCTCTCCGAGAAAACTAGTACGTACAGTGTGAGTGTGATGGACAACATATTTTGGCAAATACGTAGTTATTAAAAGTTAAATGGAAGTATTTTTTTAGTAAAGCATGGTTAGCTTATTATTTATTTGCAGAAAAAATGCAAAAGTTTGACGGTTGACTACATATACTCCTACTTTGTAGGTGTATCTCATATTTGGAATGGAGGTGTGATCTATTATTACTTTACTGAAATACAAAATACAGACTTTCTGGAAAATCAGACGTTAATCAAAGAAAAAAAGAGTTAAACTGTTTATGTAGTAGATTCAAATTAGGACGGTCTAGATTAAATGAGACCATGCGTAATATACTATAACACTAATCCCCTAGAATTGGAGAGCCCACATTCAATTGAGGTCTCCAATTGAAATTAGGTCATCCGATTTTTATCGGGTCAACAATTTCTCGAAGTTCTCTTATTCAAAATTTATACTACATTTATAAATACATTATGCTTTTTAATTTTAAGGCCTCACAATCAATTGAAGTCCTCAATTTATAATTGGGTCACCTGATTTTGACCATGTTAACATTTTCTCAAGGGGCTCTCTTATTTAATTCTTTTAATTCATCTCTCTTAGTAAAAAAATTTAATTCATCTCTGACATTATATATTTTTATTCTTTATGCTCTCTAATTTTTAAGCTCTCGTATTTTATCGAGGTATTTAATTTTGGATTTGGTTTATAATTTTGACAGTCCAACGATTTTCTAAATCAACCGGCAGCAATCAACCTATAAAAATATATCAATCAACCGGCAGCCCTCTCATCACCTTAAAAGTGCCAATATGTAATATTGTAACACCAATATAAAACATGCAGTCACCGGTGAAATTTTCATACAAAAGTATGGATTGATTAGCGAATAACACTGAATCACACAACCGAAGGCCCACCGAACATGCTGCATATAAATAAGAAAACACACTTCATCGTCTCTCCCTCTCGCGAATACAAATACTCACTCGATTTTAAGACATAACCACAACATGCTCACCAAGCTCGTCATGTGTGACATCGTCTCTCCCTGCGCTGGGCAAGTATATTGTGCACTGCCACCGCTACATAGCTACAACATGCTCACCAAGCTCGTCATGTGTGACATGTCTTCTTCCACGCCCGTTGACGTGTACGAGAGGGTATTCAAAGGCTGCACCGGGCTGCAAATGCTTCACCCCATGTCCTGCTGCTGTGCACATAACACTCTGGTGGTGGATGTGCCGTGTTCACATATCAAGGAGCTTGTCATGGAGGAGTGCTCGTTCTTAGTGATCGAGCTGCGCGACTTCCCAATGCTTGTCCGCCTGGTGTGCTGCCTAACCGACACATCAAAGATTCTATTTGGCTCAGTTCCGAGCCTCACGGACACTAACCTCTCATTCTCTCTAGAGGATGATAGTATAGTGGTGGCACGGTGGATAGATGAGTTTGACTCGTTTCTCGGTATGTTCTCCACCATGTCGAACCTCGTCATCCGCTTTACTGGGAGGAGAAGTTCGATTGGCCCCAGACGTTCAAAGAAGAAGTTGCCGCACCTGAAAAGGCACCTGAAAAGGCTCCTTGTCGCTGACCTGCCTTCAAATTGGGATATCTCATGGACACGTGGCCCACTCATGGCCTCGGCATTTCTAGAGGTCCTGCACATCCATGTGCCTCACTCAGAAACGGAGCCAAATTACCTCCGCAGGATGAATTTGTCAAATTCATGCAATGAGCTTCAGCACCATCACCACAAGGAGCTGGTCGTGATTGGATTCACGCAACGTAATATATGGCTTTTGAAGTACGTTGTGAAGGTGTGCACATCGTTGCAACACGTTGCTTTGCTAAAGGATGGCCATGTTCGGTACAACGGACTCTGGGATGGGCGGATGGTAGCCCAAGTGCAGCAGACATGTCGGTGGAGTGATGATGAAAAAATGCTGGTGAGAACAATGATTAATTGTTTTGGGCTCTGTCCTCTTCCTGAACTGATATTGGGATGATCTCTTTATTTGCTCTTATCTACACATTCTTATTGAACCTTGAGGGGTCTTTTGATCAATAGGAAAATATGTTTGTCCTCATTTTAGTTTCACTTGATCAAAGTCCATTGTCCTATTCTGAAACTAAATAGTAGTATAGTTTGTGGCAGTGGCACGCAAGAGTATGCCAACATCCTTGGACCCCTGCAATCTGAAGCTTCAATGGTACGTGCAGGGCCAGGTAACTCGACAACCTATTATTTACGGAGATGCCTCATCCCAGGCACTCAGGGACTACAGGCACTAGTACGTATCATGCTGGTGCTGTGTAATCTGATAGCAACATTCATGATCATTAACCGGTCCAACTGATACCAGTCCAACCTGAACAAGACTCTGAACAGTACTAGGATGTAGCTTGTCGACATTTTCGATCTATCCTCGTATCTTAGTGTAGCATGCATTTTCATGCAACAATAACTCTGTACCATTCCAAGGTTACGTTGCTGTTTTACAATATTCGTTAACTGAGATGGTCTAGATCATGCAATACATACTATGTCCTTATATAAGAGGAGGTAGCCTTGCTTTTTTCCCTTGTCACTTACTCAGAAGGTCATGACATGAGTGGACATGGCCTGACATTTTACAGGTGGCATTAACTTTCCCGCATTGACGCTTTAGGCTCCCCTATAAAACACTGTATTTTCTAGGAAGTACTCCCTCCGTTCCTANNNNTAAGTCTTTTTAAAGATTCCACTAGGATACTACATATGGATGTATATAGACATACTTTAGAGTGTAGATTCACTCATTTTGCTTCATATGTAGTCCCCTAGTGAAATCTCTAAAAAGANNNATATTTAGGAATGGAAGGAGTAGAACACTAGCTAGTAAAAATACAAGAGAGTTAGCAAACTGGAAGTAGACAACTGTAGTTATAGTCTTGTCGCGATAGGAACGAGAGGAATCAGGAACAAAATGTGACTTTGTTACACATGGAGCTAGAGCTTGTGTTATCTGGATTGTAGCACTGGTCTATCGACTAGAATAGATAGGTAATAGAGCAGGCATCATTGCCATACTAGCCCAGAACCACAAGTGCAGACCGTGAACCACTTGGCTCGATGTTGGCCACCTCATCATGTCTGCTTACGATGCAAATCTACTTATGGCCATGCGAGCTACTCCCCTAGTTGTGGTTAGCTTGCACATGTGCCTCCCTTAGTCTCCCTCCAAACTCGTGTTCCTTGATTCAGTAAATCAAAGGTGCGGGGATGAACCAAGAGTCACACCTGACACAGATGCATTTGTGGACTAGGTAGAAAGGGATGAGAGTAGTGTCCCAGTGGGTCTCCATGGGACGCATGTGACCCAGTGGCCGCGAGTTTGTGCGTTGCACTTAAGCTGTCAGCCTGGATTGGCTGGATCATGGCGACATAAACACTCACTTTTCCATTTAAGAGCAAGTCGCCGACGCAGGAAAAATAAAATAAAATCATTACTAAAGCCAGATGGCGAGTTGACAGAGGACGGTGCAGAGATGGAGGCTATGACCAACACCCTCAATGTAACACTTCCGAAGGATTGCAAAACATGGACCAAGTTTTAGCTTTTGTGCCTACCAAGGTAACACCCGCAATGAACAATATTCTCAATGCTTTGTACACTTCCGAAGGAGTGCAAAACACGGACCATGTTTTAGCTTTTGTGCCTACCAAGGTAACACCCGCAATGAACGATATTCTCAATGCTCCATATAGTCAACAGGAGGTCAAACTTGCATTTTTCCAAATGTTCCCTATCAAGGCGCCGTGACCGGATGGCTTTCCTACACATTTTTCCAACTTCATTGGGATATTTGTGTGTAGGAGATTACCAAGGTTGTGCTTAAATAAGTTCCGCCCAATAAGTTTGTACAATGTGCGTTACAAAATTGCTTCCAAGGTTATATCTAATACACTAAAGATGATACTTCCAGACATAATATCGGAAGAACAGTCAGCTTTTGTGCCAGGTAGACTATCTATGGGTGCTTGCATTTTATGAAGCGGAATAGGGCAAAGAAACACCAGGCCTGCGCGTTGAAACTTGATATGATGAAGGCCTATGACAGGGCGGAATGGGCATATCTCCAGGCCATAATGCTCAAGCTTGGCTTCACTGACAGATGGGTTAATATAGTCATGGGAATGGTCAGCTCTGTAAAATTTCTGTCATATTCAACGGGTAGAAGCTCCAAGAATTTAAACCATCATGTGGGATCCGACAGGGGGACTTGATATCACCATACTTGTTCTTGCTAGCAGCAGAGGGACTTTCGTGCCCCCTAAAATATAGAAGAGAAACATTCAACTTAAGTGGGATACACGTGGCACCTTCGGCGCCGCCAGTTAACCATCTCTTATTCGCAGATGACAGCCTATTGTCTTTCAAGGGCAACCGTGTGGGTGCTACCGAGGTGAACCAAGTGTTGGACATCTCTTGCCAAGCAACAGGACAACGTATACATTATGCCAAATCATCCATCATTTGTTAACAAGGGGGTTCCTGACAGGGTCCGTCATGATACTAAGGTTTTGTTGAATGTCCCAAACGAGACCCTAAATGAGAAATACTTGGGGATGTCATCAAACAAAGGGACTTCAAAAAGTGGCTCTTTTAAATATCTTAAGGACCGCCTATGGAGCAGGATCCAGGGATGGATGGAGAGGAATATGTCAACAACAGGAAAGGAAGTTCTGGATAAAGCTGTTGCACAATTTGTACCGGTATTCTCTATGTCATGTTTCATGCTCTCGAGAGGCCTTTGCGAGTATCTGAATATGTTGATCAGAAAGTTCTGGTGGGGGAGTAAGAACGGCCAGCGCAAGCATCACTTTGTCTCTTGGTATGAGATGACGCAACCAAAAGGTATGGGGGGCCTGGGTTTTAAGGATTTCGAGTTATTCAATTTGGCAATGTTTGCTCAGCAGGCATGACTCTTGCTATAGGATCCTGAATCATTAAGTTCCCGGATGCTCAAGAGCATCTACACCCCCAATACATCATTATTGCATGCAACCTTAGGGAGCCACCCAAGTCAAGTATGGAGAGCCTTAGTTGAAGGCCATGATGTTCTGAAACAAGGACTCACAAAACGCATTGGAATCTGTGAGAGCACCAAAATCTAGGAGGAAAACTGGCTTCTCCGCGAAGAGATGATGAGGCCGTATGGTTGCTTGGTTACTAATCCACCCACTTTGGTGTCCGAGCTCATTGACCACACTTCAGTTACATGGGATAAACAACGCCTTGAGAGGATTTTTTTGCCCTTTGATATCAAGGTTATAATTAATGAGCATTCGATTGTGTACCTTAAACATGGCAGACTTCTGGAGTTGGATGCATGAGAAGACGGGTCAGTTCTTGGTAAGGTCTGCCTACAACATGTTAGTACCCACAAGGCGAAGAAGAGAGGCCTGGCTAGACGGTCTACCGGGTGCCTCGGGCTCAAACACGGAAGAAGGATCTTGGAAAGCACTATGGAAGACCGATGTTCCAGGGAATGTTCGAATATTCTTTTGGATATTGTCGAAACATTCTATTCCTACAGAGGATGTTAGGGCACATCGGCATATTTCTCCCTCGAGCTCATGTCGATTATGTCGTGCGCCCGATTCCTAGAGGCACTCCCTCCTTGAGTGTACGGTTTCTCGCTGTACATGGGCGTTAGTGGATGACTATCTGGGATGCAGCCTGGTGGCAAACAATGATCCGAGTTCAAAGAATTGGCTATTTGAATCTCTGCCCCATGATCAGTTTGTACTCATGGCAGTAACCTTATGGGCTATCTGGTCTTCCTGGCGGAAAGCAATTCACGGGGCGATTTTCCAATCTCCACATGCAACACATGCATTCATAATGAGATTCATAGCTGATCTGGATGTTGTGCGGGTGACAAGGCGGGCGAACACAAATCCTGGGATGATCAATGTGGGTGGTGGCACTGTGAGACGGCCGAAAGCTCCTCCGGAAAATTATGCAAAAATACAAGTTGATGCAGGGGTTCGAGCACTGAGAGGTGGATCAGCTATAGCAGTTTGTGGGGACAACCAAGGAAATTATTTGGGCAGTTCTGCACTTGTCGCGGTTGGGTTTTTTGAACCTGCAGCGTTGGAGGCCATTGCAAACCTGGAGGCGATCTCTTTAGCTCAATAATTTTGTTATATCTTCAGCTCAAGATCTTCAGCTCAATAATTTCGTTATATCTTCAAATTCTAAACAAGTTGTTGGCGACATCCAAAAGGGCAACCATGGTGCTTACGGAGCTATCATCAACAAAATCAAGACCAGATCAACTCCTTTTTCTTGTATTATTTACGAAAGTCGCTTAGTTAATTTTGAAGCTCGTAGTTTATCAAAGTATGCTCTTAATCTAGCTTAGGGGCGTCATGAGTGGTATGGCCAGCCACATGACTCAGGTTGTATCCCACCTTCTCTGGACTTCGATCAATAAAGTGGCTATTCCCCTCAAAGGAAAAATTGTCAGCCAGACAGAGAAGGCAGGAAAGAAACGTATCTGAATTCCCCTCATCCCTTCGTCTAGCTCCTCACCTCACCCTGCTGCTCTTCCTCTCTCCAATCCCCTTTCTATGTGGCGGATCTCTAAATCCTTAGGGTTTTGTTCGGTCGTCACAACAAGTAGAGACGAGAATTCTGCAGTTGATCGGCATAGTGATCATCATCGATAGAGCAGCCGCCATGTCCTTTTCATGCCAGGCAGTCGACGAAGACAAAGGATCCGAGCAATGGCTTCCTGCTATGCCCTAGGAGAGTGACAATCGAGAAAAAACAGTTGATCTGTAGATGTATGATTATCTTGCATCAAATTTCAAAAATCACACACCGATCATTCTACGTTACCCTCAAGGGCTTGGCCCATTCACCTCTTGGGTGTCTAAATTAGATGTGCTAATGGCTCGACACTAACCTATCTTCTATATCCAAATTAGACTAAAAAGAATTCTACATCCAAATCACTGCAGCAACTATGTCTCCCTTATTGCGAGGCATAGCAAGCGCTCGCCTTAATTGCAACTCCATCCCGTCAGCCCAATAGTGGCGTTCAAGTTGGTTTTTACCCTGTTTTCATGGTTTTAGTCTGCTTGTTTTTTGTTGTTTCGAGGGATAGGGTTTTTTCATTTTAGTGTTTTTCTGGTGTTCAGTTTCATCTTGTTTTCTATGTATTTTCTAAGTTATGTTCCTTTATTTTTTGTTGCATTTATTTCATTTTACTTTTTTCCTTTGATTTCCGTTTTTATCCACTTATTCTTTGAATTTTTATTTTTTTCTTCATATTTATTCGCTTGGGTGAAATACACGTATGTTTCTAGAGCTACATATGAAGTCTTTTTCAGACATATGAACTTTTTATAGAAGTCTAAGAACTTAGTTTAACAGCCGGAACATATTTGAGACAGCTTTGACATCTTCTTATGTTTGAGAAATACAGTAATGTTCTTTGAAATATGTGTTTTTTGTTTGTCGTCATTATGCCACACAGGAGGACGACCCCTCCAATAACCAAGCCCACGGTATAAGTGCATCTAGAGCCGGAATTGGCAAATCCGGGCTCATATACGACTGTGGATGCGCCCGGACGCCTTTAGGGGACAACCACACTCTCCATATGCCAACCCTCGCATACATGCAAATTCATGCATGTCCAACATATAGCACGAATTGTTCACCAATTCGACAGTTTGATGATAAAAAATAAAGAACAATTCATTACATGCCAAAATAAGATTCAACAATTCATACATAGATAGGCGATACATGGATGGTTTCAACACCTCCATTGTTGTGATCGTTGATCCTCTTCATCATGTCGAGAAATCACTTTTTTTCTTTCATCATTCAAGAGGCTAGTGTCCTGCAGCATGACCCTCGACTCCACCGTCTATTTCGCATGGCTCATGCTCTCTCTCTCTCTCTCTATCTATATATATATATATATATCTCCGGCTCAATTCCTACCAATGTCGCCATCTTTTCAAGATCCCATTTTGCAAACTTCTCTTGGCTCTTCACTTCTATTTTATCATTCTCCATATTCAACCTCTCCCGATCGAATTCCATCTTCTCCCTCTGCACATATATGAAGATCTTGTGCCTTTCCTTCTTGGCAAAAAAATGCATGTCCAAGCGGTGGACATTTTGCACGTTATGCCGTCACACGAGATCATGTCCTTCTCCCAGTTGTTTCCACCACGTACCAGGTCTTCTTTGACACGGTGGCTTGTATGTCCGTCCCAGTATTTCCCTCTTCTTCGTCTTCCAGTCCAATTGATTGATTGGGGCTAGACCCATTGTTTTTCATCATCTTCTTGCTGCTGCTTTGGATGTCCTCCAGGACAATTTACCACATTGGTTTTCCATTCAATAAATCTAACAATGGGCCAAATTGAATGACTTCTTCATGGTTTGTTGGTACAAAGATGCTGCCAATGTTGCATGAGTTTCGACTCCAATATTGTTTGGTTCCCGGGAATGACTTAGTTGACGGAATCGACAAACATGCTCATGTTGGAGAGAGCATGCTCTGTGGTCACTAATGATAAGGTGCGGTCTCATGTATTTTTTTCCCAATATTTGACGTCTTTTTGCTTGGTTCCACATACCAGATCCATGCTAGTGTTCCAACAACATCCAGCCAACAAAACATCTTCAAACTGTGTGATTGCAGGTCCTATTGGCTTCACTGCCTTCATCTATTTAGTGTGTGATATCTGTCCGACTTAAAACATAGGGGAATTGATATCCCCCATGTCAAATTGCCATGGCTCTTGATCATCATATATCATGTTTAGCATTAACTTGTCCTACAATATGTGTCACAATTAAATTATCATCCTACAAGTTTGATCGAATGGTATGTGCAACAAATGAATCGACGAAGGCAAATGTCATAGAGGAAACGAATGTACCTGGTCATGTTGGGGCATTCCATCGAACAACATGTGGGCATGACCGGCGCCGGCCTTGCCCAACCTTGTTAAATGCCTTTGGAGTTGTGGTGAGTCGGCCACCATGTCTGTGGCGGTGGCGTCTTCCGAAAAGGTGTCGTGAAATTGGGAGGCCGGTACGGAGTCGGGGTCTGCCCACGACTTGTTTCTCCCGATAGCCACGACAGATGTATTGGTTCACGTTGCTTCATGCTCGTGCTGCATCCGGTGGCGCTCCCTCCGAAAGACATTGTATATCTTGCAACTGACCACCACGGTCGGGATCCCCATCGATTCCGCCGAGGCATGATCCATGCGGATGGTGGTGGATATGGTAGTCGGCAATGACATCGTCGACGACGGAGAAGGACAGTGGCGCGGAAGGTGAGCAAGGGTGGCGGACTATGCAGAGGCAGAAAGTGGAGGGCGGATGTGGAGGAATGCGGTCGACATGGTGGACTAGTCAATTTAGAGTGGATTTGGGATGGGTCTGGTTTGTTAGAACCGACATGGAGGACATGTCCGACCGCCCCTCATATTAGCCCGAGATATAAACCGGGTATGGGGAGTGTCGGTCAGCCCTCGCGTTTGGGCCAACTTTGACAGGTTTGGTTCGATGGGAGTTTTCTGTTCGGGTAGTGACCAGGCAAGCCACCCAGACGTTTCGGCCGGATATTGGTCTTCGGGGTTTTAGATCCTCTAACAACTCTTGGGTGACGAACCAGCTTATTTGCGAGCAAATGGTCAGGGAAGTTGGCCTTCTTCGTGAAGGACACACTTGTTGTTGAGGGATACGGCCTCTCGTCCTATCTCGTGAGCGTTGGATGGTTATTGCTCTGGTTTTCATAAATTAATCGGACACCTCTCTTCTACTTTTTTTCATGAATCGTAGTCCTAATGACCTCCCACAACAAGGAGAACAGTGTGTGATTCCCTCAAAAAAAGGAGACCAGTGTGTGGGACCTATTGTCGTTGCGACGGTGTCATAGATGGCGTCGTACCATGCACAATGACCTATCGATGGCATCATAGATGAGAAGCACCCGGCGGGAGCCTACCTTCGGAAAGGCCAATGAGATGATGATCAGGTTCTTGTCGATGTCATAGACACAGACACAACCATAGAGGTGAACACGGTGCCGCAGCCTTCGAGAAACAGTAAGGACAGGTCCCGTGCAGCGGCGAGCTTTGCTTCTAGCAACAGGCTCTGCAGTACGTAACCGCAGTCGTAGTCCTCGCGGAACCCGAACACCAGTTTGGCTCCGGAGAATAGTCCACGGCCCTGGTTCTTCGTTATATCATTGACGCATGGTCTGGTAGGTAGACATGAAGAGGTCCACAAGGAACAGGGAAGGCCACGGCGGACACATGCGCTTTGTCCCCGGATCACTTTTGATTTGAAGAATATAAATGGAGACGACGGTTGTGTAGGAGAAGACCGGCACAAACTTTTTTTCTTCCGAAAAGAGGATATCTTTCGGCTTGTGCATCAGGACGATGCATGCAGTGATTTCAATTGGAATGCGACATGGACAAACTGGCCCACAAGTCAGGACAACAATGACCAACCATATCGATTCGACATATGACCACATGCAGATATTGATGAGACGTACTGATCTACAGCCAAATATAGCTTTACGCTGCCACGGAATAAAGAAAATATGCCTACTCACTGACAAAATCTCATTCCTCCTTCAGTAGCCATTATGCCCCCCTTGATCCCTTTTCAAAATAATAGATCACCATCCACTTCTTTCAGAAAGACAAAGTTGCATCTTTCTCGTCATTGCTCCACACCTCTGAAGTAGTTTGGATTTTTTAATTACGAGTTACGTGAATGTCACGTCTTAAGTAAATTATGGCTTAACTTATCCGAGAGCTGGCTCCTTTCTCTCTGCTCTTATTTTTAGATGAACTTCTCCCTGTTCTCTTTGCTCCCTTGTTCTGGCATATCAAGGAAAGATGAGCCTTGTTTCGATAATGTCTTGTGTTGTGGTGTTATGTGGCCCGGCTGTTCTTGTTATTTTGTTGCCTTGTTTCTGCAGTTTAGTTTTCCTTTTACTGTTTGATCTCTGTTCTGGACCTGAGGTTTGCAGGGATTGGTTTGTGGTACATGTTTCGTTTTCAGAATGAAAATGGAGCTGCGATATGTACCCCTTTTGATCGAACAAAAAAGGACGGGCCTCTGCTGAAGATAAAGGGAACAAAAACTCTATTACATCCTCAAACAAGATTACTGTGGAAAGTTTGTTATGTGACTTCTTGAAATGAAGCTTCACCAGAATGATTTGGTCCAACTCCGGGGAATAGCATGCAGTGTTAGCAACGAAGTCACCTGTCAACCTACCAAGAAAAAGAGAAAAGAGAAGGATGAGAATTTCAACGTGAATTAATGGACTTAATTTTATTTCATAAAATGGTTGTTGCATCGTATGATGCATAGGCTAGGGTTATCCCCTTTCTGAAAAGAAAAATTATCTGAGGAAGGACGAGCCTTGAGATCACCATTTTCAGTATCCTGCGGAGAAAGTTTGACCAAAACATTTTAATTGGCAACACATTTATGCAAAGAGAGGAGAAGAAGGGGCAACAGATAAGGCCAAACATGTCCAATGAAACACTAAACCTGCCTACAAAGCATCACTGCACATATGTAAGACTTGTGTGTATCAGATGCTTTGAATCTGAAGATTCCTCTAGATTAGTGACCGTTATCCGGATTGAGCTTGTTATCGACCCTTGATCTTCAGAAGGCAAAGAGGCAATTTTTTATATCTGCGTTGAGCTCCACAGCTGTCTTCAATAGACTAATATTTCTTCCTGTTGCTTGCAAATGTGCAGCTTTTTTGTGGCTGGGTACTCGCAACTTTGTCGGTTTGTCCTGCAATTCGAAAGCAAAGAAAATATATTCGGTAGATATTTTGAGGTGGAAGAGGGGAAGGTTGGTTATTGAAGTAAAACTGTATTCAAAATGTTTGATAGCTTAAGATTCTGAAAGTGGATCCTCCACCTCAACTGCAACTCGGAGCAATAACCAATGAAGCCGCTAATGTTTCTTTGCTCTCCATGGCCAGAGTGTGTTGCGAATTGCGATCTTTGGATGACATAAACCTCGTGATGATGCTACATCACATCTACTAGAATGCTTCGCAAGGAAATTCCCAAGGATGATTATTTCATTCTGTTTATTGGAAGCTGAATAATATAGTTTTGCATCCACCAAAAAAGAGAAGAAAACTCTAGGCACAAGAACTTCAAACTCTCTTGGCAAAATCAAGAAGCAGAGTAAAAACCTTTTTATGGCCTGGAGCTTATGAGCACATTGATTTCTGCAGATTTGTACCTACAATAAATAACCAAATTCTCCATTTTTCTTGGTACCATGCTCATATTAGATCTAGATATTATAATTTATATTTTCATTTGAATTGATTTCATTGATATAGAAGATTTTCATGAACCCTCGGGAAAAAATCCTATAGGATCTGGTATTTCTCTCCATCTATTTCTTTGTACAATTTTTTTGTTTGGTTGGTGTGTTGCCAATTGTTAAGTCATTTTGACACAATTAATAGCCTTCTACATTTGATCGAGAATACTTAAGGGAATTTGCATATCAATTAACTGTAGTTTTGTAAATAATTAATTATCTTGCTGAACATGATATACAATTGCAGTTATATGTGTGTATTTCTTATGTTATAGGGTATACATAGACAACCATTCTA
>CBMN010004206.1:0-11038 GCA_000582825.1 Hordeum pubiflorum | reverse complement strand
ACAAGTCCATTCTTAACTTGTAACTTGGGTCTGATCTTTTTTTTGTCCCAGTTGCAAATGTACGTCAATTTGTAATTGGATTCAATTTTTTTTGTCCTAGTTGCATGTTCATCCTCGACACGTAATTAGGGCCCAGCGTAGTTTTTCCAGTTGCAAGTCCACACTCGTCTCGCAACTAGGGCTCGCCTTTTTTTGTCTTAGTTGCAATCCCACCCGAGATTCACAACTGGGCCTAAACTTTTTTTTGTCTCGGTTGCAAGTTTGCCCTTGACTCGCAACTGGAGCCCAACACTATTCTTGTTCTAGTTGCAAGTATACCCTTGACTTGTAACTAGGACTCGACCTTTTTTTCAGTTGCAAGTCCACCCTTGACTCGCAATTGGGGAACGATTTTTTTGTCCCAATTGCATGTCCACTCTTGAATCGCAATTGAGGCATGACTTTTGTTTTGTTTCGGTTGCAATCCCATCCTCGACTTGCAACTCGGGCAGGCCTTCTTTCTGTCCCAGTTGCAAGTCTATGCTCAACTCGCAACTGGGCCCGATCTTTTTCACTGTATGATATACATTCTTATAAACATCATAAACATTCTTTTGAAATGTATGAACATTTTTTAAATGGTGCAAACAAATTTTTGTAATGAAACTTTATGATTAAAACAAAAACAAACTAAATTTATTCGTGTTTTTCAAAGAAGTTCAGAATTTTCAAATATAAAAATAAGCTACACTGTTTGTCGATTTTCAAAACTTGTTCACGTTTTTCTCTTTTTCTTCGTGAAGAAATTGTTTGGAATACCAAATATGGTTCTTAAAAAAATCAAAATTACAAAGTTTATTCACATTTGGAAAAGACATTTCGAGATTTTAATACTGCTTGTGTTTTCAAAAATATTCGACATTTCAAAATCATTGACAATTTGCAAATAATGTTTTGAAAACTTTTAAAAAGTATCTTCTAATCTTTGATGCTGTACTATGATCTTAATCACTTTCCGCGTCGTACTTTTCAACAAAAGCTATTAGTTGGAGCGCTAGACCCTAGCGGTCCCCATTGTGTCGTTCCAAGTTCGATTCTTGAGCAAAACAGTTTGTTTTTAATATTATTTTTTATCGCGCTCCAGCGGCCGGCACGTAGAAAAACAAATGATTTTTTTGCTGATGTCATAATTTAGATGTGAGATATTAACTCACATCTAGATGTGATATAGATAGACCCCAATACATTTGTATGATGCCTCTGGATGCATCCTGAGTTTTTTTTTGTTTCTAGTACCTCGGGTAACTAAATGTCGTGCACTTTCAGGGACTTGTGTTTCCTTTCCAGCCATTTAAATTTTAAACCCAAATGAAGTGTCACACGTGTGACACGAAACACTAGATCCTGATGTTTTTTATAACTAAAGTTGACATCTGAAAGGAAAAAAACCAATAAAAAAACTAAAACTTGCCATCCAAAAAGGAAGTTACAACTAAAGTTGCCATTTTCATGTCACTAACCTTGCCATAAAAAACATTTGAAGTTGCCATGTGTTCGTGTCACACGTGTGACACTTATCAAGGTCCATTTCCGGTAGTATCAAGGATTATTCTCCGACACTTTTGAATAGTTACCTTTTCCAAAGCAAATAGATGTATGTTGTCTCTGTAAATAGACTCTCTCACCCCTTGAATTGGTAGGATAGTTGTGAGCTGATTTGTGACTTCGCGAGACACTTTTTAGAGCCTAGAGACCTTGTATATCTTGAAGGCCAAACTCTTCCCTTTTTTGAACCCATCTTTGTGCTCCGTCTCTCTTTGCTTCAAGCCTACCTTGTGTGAGAGAGATTCCATGGGTTCCTGAGAGTCTGATTGAAGATCTTTTAAGAAGTCCATCCAAGTGACTTTGCTTTATTTTTATTTTTTTCTTAGAGAAAGGTCACATGCCGGAGGCCGAGAAAAGGCTTGAACCTAGTCCGACTTTGAATTAACAAAGCCATCAACCGGCCATGATCACAAATCCACAAATAAACAACGCAAAGAAAACAACAAAAGATACATGGTGCTAAGCAGAGCAAGCTACATCCAAACAACAAGCTAAGATAATCAGACTAATTCACAATTTTAGCTTGAAGGAGATGAAGCCCTCCTCGACGAACATGACAGCATGCAGATGCAAAGCCGTGCCTTGGGAACAAGGAGCAGCCAACATGAGAGGAAGTCCTCAACAACACCATGGCGCAAGACAAATCGGTCGCAACCTCCTCAAAACCCAAAGGGCGCCGATCCATCGGAAGATGGAGACGCTACCCCAAAAAGCTAAGATGAAAACCGCCATTGAGGGCAAACCAATGCCATTAACCTAAGCCGATCTCATAACAGTAAATGCGTAGGGGCTCCGACTACGGTGTCAACCGCCACAACAGGGACACACCCCACCCCCTACTCACCAAAGACATCACCCTAGGGGGTGTCGGTCTCGCTACCACCCAATTCGGAAGGATTTGAGTTTTCACCTGGTACACGAGCAAGGGAGGCGAACAAGGGAGGGAAGAGATGGACCTTGACGACGCCTACAGGTACTCAACAAAATCCTCATCACCAAAGTTAACTTCATCAAAATACTCATCGTCTAGATCCATTTGTTCCAGCAAATTATCGACGTTCACTAGAGCCATGTCTACTTGCTTGCTACCCAACACTAGACCCTTTGATCCACTCGTCATTGGCGTCGAGCTTGTCTCTAAAACCACTTCCATCGATCTAGGGTTGCGCCAACACCGGGTAATCAAGCCTTTTGTTTTCTTAACCAGCCGAGCAGGTGCACACAAGGTAGACAAGGGATCTTGCTAGAGCGACATAAGCTTTTTTTTTAATTAACCCTGGAAAGTTGGTTCGACCTGTAAAAAACATTATCTATCTAGAAAATTAGGGTTGGCTGACTCAACCATCCTTCGAACTCAGATTGTTTTTTTTTTTGAGGCAAATCCTTCGAACTCAGTAGGCCGCCCGTCCTTGTCCGGCTCGTCTGCAACCTGCGGCCCAGAAAGAAAAAACGCAAGCAAACAAGGCCGGCGCGGAGCGTCAACGTTTCTCCACCAGTCGCACAGCGGAGCAGCCCACCCACCACCACACAACCAACAGCCAGCCGCTGCCGCCCTCGGTGCCCTCGGCGGCCATGGCGATGGAGTCCCTGGGCGTGCTGCTGCTGCACCCCATGAACGCCTACCTGGAGCAGGAGCTCGACCGCCGCTTCCGCCTCTTCCGCTTCTGGGACTCCCCTCCCGACGGCCGCGCCGAGTTCCTCCGCGCCAACGCCTCCGCCATCCGCGCCGTCGTCGGCAACGCCGGCTACAACGCCGACGCCGCGCTCATCGACGCGCTGCCGTCGCTCGAGATCGTCGCGTCCTTCTCCGTGGGGATCGACCGCGTCGACCTCCCCAAGTGCCGCGAGCGCGGGATTCGCGTCACCAACACCCCCGACGTCCTCACCGACGACGTCGCCGACCTCGCCGTCGGCCTCACCATCGCCGCGCTGAGGAAGATCCCGCAGGCCGACCGCTACGTGCGCGCCGGCTTGTGGAAGGCAAAGGGCGACTTCACACTCACCACGCGGGTTGGTTTCCGATGCTTGCCTGTTGACTTCCGTTCATATTTGTCAGTCCAATAATTCGGTGCGCTCTTTGGTGATACATGATTTATTGCCCACTAAATTTGTTTCACGATACTTCTATCTTTAGTTCAATTGCAAAGTGTGTACACTTGGTACCAGTTCAGTCAGAATGAATATGACAATCCATATAACATAGCAGTAGGCATTCAGGGAATATGAATCCACGAAAGGAAAATAGGCAATACATAGGTTAAATTGGAGAGAGCAAAATCTAGTACAGGAAGAAAGGAGAAACAGCTGAACTTTATTGGATCCTTGTCAGTTTTTTTGGCACATCATTGGTTATCTTCCTGAAATCTTGTTGGAAGTTAGTAACTTAGTACATTTGACTCTCTCTTTTATACCATGTGAGTCATATCAGTGGGGAAGCGGTGGTTAGAAGGCATTTGCAGTAGCTTAGGTTGCGACTATCCTTAGTTTATGCAATGTGAGTCATATCATTTGAGAAAGCAGTGGTTCGGAGGCATTTGCAGTAGCTTAGGTTGCAATCTATGACAGTCTCTTAAGAAACTGTTCAGCCCTGATGGATTTATTTCAGCAGTCCTATTCGAACAAAATTTAGACTACCTGACTGCAAAATGGTGACCTTCTTCATTGCTGATTCAAGCTGTATGCTGGTGTCCGAAAACTGAAATGTAAGATGTGGAGGAATCTCATAGTTATAGTGTTGTAGCCGCAGGGATTTTTCTAGGGATCTAATGAGCATTGTGATTTAGGATGGCTCATATATGATGATTCTGTTCTATTTTCTCTTCTATAATTTCAACATCTTACTAGGTTAGTTTTTTTTTGGATATATTCATAGGGCTAGAGGTTTGTTGTTGTTGCATAGCTCCATATTGTGCCATCACATGGAATCGTGGTGATACTAAAGCTGATGGATGATCAGAAAACCATGGAAATCATGATTTGTTCCTCCCTGACCATTGCTTCGTAGTAGCACAAATATGATTCTTATAGCAATGTGTTTCGTCATGTTCTCCATTGTTTTATGGCTAAGGGAATAGTTTGTGCATCATACCAACCAAGGGGTCCATTGTAATACCCACCAGTACTTTTATGAATTGTATGGTGCAATATGCTTCTGTTACGGTGCCATTTTCCTGCTCCCTTAAAATATTGAAGGACATCTTCGATGTGAGTGGAATCCCATTAAACAACACAACACGTTCAGGTGCACTTTTGGCTGCATGCATCAGTCGATGGGGGTAGCACATGCATTTGAAAAAAAAAGTACGGATGCAGCTATCTCAAGGAGAGAATGTGCTTTGCAAGATTGATCTGCTACTGATTATAATGATGAGATATCAGCCTACGGACTGTCCCATGAAAGCATGAAATAGCTGACGATGCTGACTATCATTTTGTGGTAGATATAAAGGTTGGGGGTGCATGTGATCCTAATAGTACATTTGGTTTCCCCAAAGAAAGAAAGATAACCAACTCTCAATAATTTCTGCAGTTCAGTGGTA
This sequence comes from Hordeum pubiflorum, assembly GCA_000582825.1. Taxonomy (NCBI): domain Eukaryota; kingdom Viridiplantae; phylum Streptophyta; class Magnoliopsida; order Poales; family Poaceae; genus Hordeum; species Hordeum pubiflorum. Next base: position 5,915 of record CBMN010004206.1, on the reverse strand, counting down.
AAAGAGTTGCTATTCTTGGGCTTGGCAGGATAGGCTTAGCCGTAGCAAAAAGAGCTGAAGCATTTGGTTGCTCAATCAGTTATCATTCAAGATCAGAGAAGCCATTTCCAAACTACAAGTTCTTTACAAATGTTGTTGACCTGGCAGCCAATTGTGACGTGCTTATTGTAGCATGTTCGCTTAATGCCGAGACGCATCACATTGTTAATCGTAAGGTCATGGATGCACTAGGACCAGATGGTGTGCTCATAAACATTGGCCGTGGAGCACATGTGGATGAGCCTGAGCTTGTGTCTGCTCTTCTTGAGAAACGCCTCGGAGCAGCAGGCCTTGATGTGTTTGAGCATGAGCCCTTTGCTCCGGAGCAACTTTTCAGTTTAGATAATGTTGTTTTGGTCCCTCATGTAGGAAGTGATACAGAAGAAACATGCATGGCCATGGCTGATCTGGTTCTAAAGAATTTAGAGGCACATGCTCTTAATAAGCCCTTACTCACCCCAGTCATCTGATTGTCACTGGGATTCCCAGACATTAGCAGTTTGTAATCCAAACGCTTGAGTTTTTTATGTCTAGTTTATCAACCCAGCATTATCTGGCGGTTTTTTTTTTTTTCAAAAGACATCATGTTATGGCTGTTATGCAATCAACCATGATAAATAAGAGTATCAGTTCCAAAAGTTTACAGTTTCATTTGTTTACGGAGATATTTGTGTCTGTCCCTCTTCACTTGCTGGTACCTTTCTGTGTGGTCGGGGCATGCAATCTCGGCATTTCGTTTTGGATCCTTTCTTTCTTATATTTCCTTGTTTACGCAGATAGAACATCTGTGGTTCGTTTTTCTCATAGATTTTGTTTATCCTTTTGCAGTTCAGTGGCAAAAGAGTGGGCATCATCGGGCTGGGCAGGATAGGGCTTGCCATTGCCACCCGAGTGGAGGCCTTCGATTGCCCAGTCAACTACTACCAGAGAACAAAGAAAGACTACCCCAGCTACACCTATTACCCCAGCGTGGTTGAACTGGCGGCAAACAGCGACATCCTGGTGGTGGCTTGCCCGCTGAACGAGCAGACCCGGCACATCGTCAACCGTGAGGTGATCGAGGCGCTGGGGCCCAAGGGCGTGCTCATAAACATCGGCCGTGGCCCTCACGTCGACGAGCCCGAGCTGGTCTCGGCCCTCGTCGAGGGGCGCCTTGGCGGGGCAGGCCTCGACGTGTTCGAGGACGAGCCCAATGTGCCCAAGGCGCTGTTCGCGCTCGACAACGTCGTGCTGGTGCCCCACGTGGGGAGCGGGACGCACGAGACGCGCCAGGCGATGGCGGACCTGGTCCTGGGTAACCTGGAGGCGCATGTTCTGAAGAAGCCGCTGCTGACTCCGGTTGTCTGATGATGATCTGATGATCAGGATAGGGCACTTTCGTGTGTCGGATATGAAGAACTGAAGCACGGCAAAGATGTGTAAACATTCGACGAGAAAGGAAGGTTAATAAGTTCGATTTCTTACTGGGGTAGTCTCGTATTCGGGCTTGAGTGGTTGGTTATCATCTGTCGATGCCGATGCCGATGCCGATGCCGATGCCGATGCCCATGCCATGTATAGCTTGCCCGGCCGGTTTCCTTGGTGGAGGAAATGCAGCGGTGTCTCATGGTGGCAGCTCAATGGCTGGAGCATTAAACGCGGACGCACCGAATAGTTCACGATGGCCGAGTGAGAAGTACCCATTTCACATTTTAGGACCCGGCGGTACTGTGCTATCCTCACTGAGGTGCCCGATCCACACCGTCTGATCCTTCGACAGGTCGCGATCCCGGCCCTGCCGGCCGACACGCGTGAATGCGTGATGCACTGCACGAACGATGGATCCATTCAGATGTAACTGTGGCAGATGGATGGAGCGGGCGGTTGGGCACGTCGCGAGAGCTAACAACATACATACATACATTCATACATTGATCCTTGAGCGAGCGGCGGTACATGGCATCGTTTTCTTCTGTGCTATGCTAGGGTATGTCATGTGTAGGTGTATCGTGCATGCATGTTGGCGACGAGACGAGGACGCTGCTGCTCGGGCTCGGCGAACCCCCCACGTTTCCTTGACCGTCCGTTTGCAATTCGCCAAGCTCGTAGTACCCCTGTCCGGTTGCTCGATCGAAGCTCGTCTGCCTTGCATCACGGCACGGACTCGCGGGAGCGAGCGAGAGAGCACCCGACCGCTGGATCGACCGCTTCGGATCCAGCTGATATCACCGTCTTCTAGAGAGGAAGAGACAGGAGAAGCTGCTGTCTTCCACGCTTCGGGGCCCCACACCCGGGGCGGGGCCCACGTGTAAGGGCGCCTCGAGAGCCCGCTTCCGTCCCATGCATGCATGCATATCAGCATATGCATGCGTCAAAGGGAAAGGGGGAGGCGCCGTGAAGGAGCACGCAGCGTTTCGAGCCCGAGCCCGAGCTCCTCGCGTGTCACTGCAGCCCTCGCGCGCCGCCCGCTTCGATCGGCTTCTGCGTGGGCAGGCGAAGAACAGGCGAGTGCTCCCACCAATCTAACACACCTCCCCCTCTCTCTCCCCTCTCCTCTCCTCTTGTTCCTTCAGGCGGTCGAGGGCGCGCCTGATCCTGCTCGTTCTGGGATGAGAAGGATCCGAATGATTCGATTCGATCATCGTTTCCTTTCCAAATTCCAATCAATCATCCAAGCGACGACCGTAGCGGCCGCTTCTTCCTCCTCCCTTGTTCTTCTTCTCTCGGGGGCGGGGCGGACGTCAGATCATGCATGAGACCATCCACGTCCTGTCCCCGTGTCGCTTTTCTTTCAGGAAAATACTTCTCCGGCGAATCGGCCGCGGCTGGAAATGGGATCGTGGTCGAAATCGAATACCCCATCGATTGATTTCATTCATGCGCTAGCGCTACAGTGAAGTTGGTCCATTGAGCATTGATCCATTCTCTTCTTTCTTCTTTGCTGACGCAATTGCGCGGGTTTATGATTTCATCAATGTGCTGGGTTAATACTAATCCCCAAACAATTCTGGTCTACTACTACTAGTAAGATTATATTTGGTCCGCTCGTCAATCAATGTGCACTCTTAATTTGTCTTCAATTATTGCAATTCTTTCCATATAGTAAGCGTCAAACTTGCAATCTTCAGATGATTATTGCCCTCATCCCGTCGCTCCACAAGCGTTTCAGGCCAGCAAGTTTCCGCAACAACTCAAACCCTCGCCTCACAGCCGGACCGCCGGCGAGCCTGACCCGGCGGCACCGTCGCGCGACGCACGATGAAGCACACGACGTCGGACTCGGACGTGACGAGCCTGGCGACCACGTCGCCGTCGCGGTCCCCGAAGCGGGCGGCCTACTACGTCGTCAGCCCGTCGCGCGACTCGCGGGACGACGGCGACAAGTCCTCGTCCACGCAGGCCACGCCCGTGTACAACAGCCCCCTCGACTCCCCGTCGCACCAGTCCTCCATCGGCCCACACTCCAGGGCCTCCTCCGCCAGCCGCTTCTCCGGCAACCTCACCGGTGGCGGCAGGGCCGCCGCCACCCGGAAGCGCCCCCACGGCCACGGCAAGGGGTGGCACGAGGTGGACGTGATAGACGAGGAGGACGCCGAGGACGCCGGCGTGGACCAGGAGCGGGAGCTCTCCAGGAGCTGCGTCGCCGCCTTCTGGTTCACGGTTCTGGTCCTGGCCTTCACCCTCGTCTGCCTCGTCGTGTGGGGCGCCGCCCGCCGTGACAAACCCAGCGTCCTCGTCAAGGTGCATTTCACTTCTCTGTCACCCCAAATTCAGTATCCCTCTCTCGTACAGTAACACCTTCGAATTTGCTTCTTCTGCAGAGCTTGACAGTGGAGAATTTCTACGCCGGCGAAGGGACGGACGGCACCGGAGTGCCGACCAAGTTCGTCACGATGAACTGCTCGCTGGAGATTGACGTCGGCAACCCCTCCACCATGTTCGGTATCCATGTTTCTTCCACCTCCATCCAGCTCTACTATTCGCAGATACCCATCGCCAGCGGTCAGGTAGTGTTTTGCACCCCACTTTCTGAAGTTCCTCCATCCAGAATTCCGCTAGTTAAATGCCTCCTACTGCTGCTGCTCTGCAGTTGGAGAAGTTCTACCAGCCGAAGAAGAGCCGGCACGTCGCATCGGTGACCCTGCACGGCGAGAAGACGCCCCTCTACGGAGCTGGGGCTACCTTCGTTCTGACCGACACTGACGGCGTGCCCCTGACCGTCGACTTGGCGGTGAAGACTAGAGGGTATGTCATCGGCAGGGTTGTCAGGGTGACACACGCCAAGCGTGTGAGATGCCCGGTTCTTGTGAGCTCTCTTGCCGACAAGCCCATCATGATCGCACAGACTGCTTGCAGCTACACTTGATGCGGTGGTCTCTTGGTTGAGAGGTTGTTAGGTTTAATAAGTAAGTATAATGGTTGTGATCGTGTAGATATTGTTGTGGTCGTTCATGACATAGGAACCATCTGATTAATAATTCTTCAGCATCAGTGTTTGATTGAGATCATAGCATTCAGTTGGTATCATAGATCACACATGCTGTTTGAGAGGAGTCTGCTCTGTGGAATGGTGAGACAAATCGAGTTCCCGGCGAAGCAGAAGACCAATGTGTGTGCAGAATCATACAAAAATGACCAGCATCTTCGGTCAGGAGATTGGGAAAGAATTGGGTTTTACAGGTAGCGTACATGTGCTGAACAGCAAAACATGGCCTCTTTAACTGAGGAAGACCATCTTGATTGAGCTGATGCTATGACTGTACAGCCCTCCCTGCTTCTGCCTTTGATTCCTGCAAAACCCTGAGGATCGCAGTCGGAGCTGGCACGATCGCCATGGCGATGACGACAATGACGGTGCCGATGATGCAAAATCTCCAGCCCTGCCGGTCCCTAGCGCGCTTGTCACCTGCACGAAACTGGCATGTGATGGATCACTGGCTGTTCCGGATCTTTGCATTGGCGCCTGTTCATTGGCTGTTCCGGATCTCTGCAGTTTGTCATCGTCGTCGTCGGGGCGGCGGTCCGGCTCGTCGTGATCGTTCGCGTTGGGGCCACGACGGTCATCTGGAGAGCCGATGGCGCGGTTGGCGTTCTTGACCAGGCCGACGGCCTTCCACGCATCGGCGACGAGGCTGTAGGTGCTCTGCTTCGGCCTGATGCCCACCTCCTGCATCATCTGGAGGACCTCCTCGGCCTTCCATGGCTGCTTCTGCTCGCTGTACCCCCAGATGAGCGTCTCGAACGTCCTGAGGTTTGGGCGCACGCCGGCGTCCCTCATCTTCCTGTACACCCTGGTGGCGTTGTCCATGTCGGCGACGCTGCACCAGCCGCTGATGACGGTGGTGAAGGTGACGACGTTGGGGCGGACGCCGAGGCGGCACATCCGCTCCAGGAGCTCCTCCGCCTTGCCGGGCTGCTGCGCGCGGACGTGGCCCTTGGCGAGGATGCTGTACACCTGCGGGTCCGGCTCGATCCCGGCCTCCACCATCTTGTCGAACACCTTGCTGCACTTCGCCATGTGCCCCAGCGAGCTGAAGGCGTTCAGCTGGTGGCTGTACGTCACGATGTCCGGCTTGATGCCGAACTGCTCCATCAGCCCGAGAACCTGCACATCATCAGTTCAAGAATCAATTGATGTGCGATGGGATCGATCGGGGTTTTGTGAGCTCGCGTACGTCGTCGGCGGCGGCCGTGTCGTTGGCGTCGAGGAAGCCCTTGAGGAGTGTGTTGAAGACGATGACGTTGGGGAGGACGCCGGCGTCCTTCATCTGGCGGACGCACCGGAGCGCCTCCTCCAGCCTGCCCTCCCTGCAGTAGCCGCCGACGATGATGCCCCAGGTGCGCTCGCTGGTGCGCAGCCTGGCGCGCACCATCTCCACGACGAGCTCCTCCGCCCG
>CBMN010004195.1:0-11785 GCA_000582825.1 Hordeum pubiflorum | reverse complement strand
TGTAGCCAGCCATCAACTGCTTCATATTGGTGGGTGCTAGGATGCAAAGGCGGCGGCCAACCCACTGTACACAATGACGTGTAGACATGTTTCTACACGTACATATATAGCACTAAGCTAGATAGTAGTTTTTCTTTGAAAAGGAACAGAAGATGGCTAGTAGTTTTTTCTTTAAAAAGGAACAAAAACTGGTTAGGAATTTTAAGTGGGTAGAAATGAACATCGCCTATTGAACCAATAATAGATTTTATGAGAACATCAAAGTATCCAATCTAGTCAAATTAAATGGACAGGAAACATATATAATAGACATTTTCGAAATACCCCATATAAAGAAAAGTATTATTTTTTAGAAATGATTAACATGGAAAATAATAGCATATTTAGAATCTACACATTTTTTCTGAGCGATTTCCATATATAACATGTAAAATTTTGTATTAATATTTGAAAGATATGAATATTTAAAAAAGTACTTGAATCTGCCCCAAAAAAGAAAAAGTTAAACATAGAGTAGCTGGAATGAATTACAACAATGTGCAGCCCTTGAACGAGACAGTTCTATTTTACACCAACAGGAATTCAAAGAATAAAACGGCAGAAAAGGGGAGCACCCGGATACAAACTTGGGTCTCCCCAATAGAAGAGCATGGCCCCAGCCAATCAGGCAATTGTTCACTTGTGATATGAAACGGCAATACTTTCTATGACCTAAACGCCACGGGCAGCGACATAAGGAAAAACTGAATCATTTTTTTGTCACTTACGGATGGTATTGATGGGTAATTCTTGACAACTTTAAGGGTAATTTGGATGACGTATGACCAGAAGCAGTTCATGCTTTATTATTAGGTAGAGATTGGGTACGGTCATAAACTGACTGGGTTTTAGATGTTGGGTCTGACTATATCACAAACAATTGAACTGTCGATTTTCTTTTCAAACACAGACAATTTTGAGAAGTTTTTTCAAATGTGAACAAACTATGTAATACCATTTTTCTATTGAAAATTCTCGAACATATTTTAAAAGGTGGACACATTTTAAAATTTCTAAACATTGTTTCTAAACACGGATAAATTTAGTTCATTTATATTTAAAATAAATTATTTTTTTGCACCATTTAAAAAATGTTGATATTTGAAAAATGTTCATACATTTCAAAAGAATGTTTGTCATGTTTAAAAAATGTATTATACAACGAAAAATGGTTTCGTAACATTCAAAGAAATGTCCATGACAGTTTTTTAAAAACTTCATGCATTTTAAAAGAATCATGACATTTTCTACAAAAAATGTTTATGCAATGTAAAAAAATGTTCACATAATTTTTTTAAAGGTTCATACATTTCAGAAAAATGATTAGCGGGAATTTAAAAAATGTTTACCATGTATTCTAAAAAAGATACTCGGGCATGTATTTGTTTTTAAATGTTCAACACGTGTTAAAAAATGTTCCCCGTGTATACAGAATAATATACAATGTGTACTACAAAAGTTGACATGTGTTTGCAAACAAAAAATACAACTAGATAGGGGTAATGGGTTGGTGAACGAGTTGTGTGCCGAGAGGGGACTTGCAAACTATGGGCCTACTTGCGAGTTGAGGATGGACTTATAACTCAAACAACTACACAAAACTACGATATTAGTTGCGAGTCAAGGGTGGACTTGTGCCTGAGATGAAAATGAACTACGAGCCTAGTTGGGAGACGGGGGACGTACTTGCAACTGGGACAACAACAAAACTATGCGCCCGGCTGCGAACCGAGGGTGGAATTGCAACTCGAAAACTATGAAACTACGAGCCCAGTTGCGAGTCAAGGATGGACTTGCAGCTCAGATGAAACAAATTACGGGCTTAGTTGTGAGTCAAGGACGGACCTCCAGCTGGGACAACTACACACAACTATGATATCATTTGCGGGTCAAGGGTGAACTTGCAACTTGGACAATAACAAACTATGAGACTAGTTGCGACTCGAGCGTGGAATTTTAAATGGGATGGAAAACAAAACACATACCCAATTGCGGGTCAAGGGTGAACTTGCAATTGGGACAACTACAAGCCCATCTGCAGTTGAGGATGAACTTGCAACCTTAAATGAAAAACAAATTATGCGTCTAATTACGGGTCGAGGGCGGACTTGCAACTGGGACAACTACACAAAACTACGATACCAGTTGCGAGTCGAGGTGGACTTGCAACTTGGATGAAAACGAACTATGAGCCAACTTGCGAGTCAGGGGATGGACGTGCAACTGGTACAACAATAAACTATGGTCCCAGTTGTGAATCAAGGGTGGACTTGCAACTGGGATAACTACGAAACTCCGAGCCTAGTTACAAGTCAAGAGACGACTTGTAACTAGGATGAAAATAAATTAGGGGCCCAATTGCGAGTCGTGGGATGGACTTGCAACTGGGACAACAATAAAGCTATGGGCCCATTTGTGAATCAATGGTGGACCTACAACTCGGACAACTACGAAACTACGAGCCCAATCGTGACCCAAGGTGGGACTTGCAACTCGGATGAAGCAAACTACGGGCCTAGTTGTGAGTCAATGACAGACTTGCAACTTGGACAACTACACAAACTATGATACCATTTGCGAGTTGAGGGTGGATTTGCAACTGGACAATAACGAACTACAAGCCTAATTGTGAATCGAGCGTGGACTTGCAACTGAGATTGAAAACACAACAGATGCTCAGTTGCAAGCCGAAGATGGACTTGCAATTGGGACAACTATGAGCCCATTTGCGTGTCGAGGGTGGACTTGCAACTGCGATGAAATACATTATGGGCTGGATGTGAGTTGAGGACGGACTTCCATTTTCGAAAACTACACAAAACGATGATGTCATTTGTGAGTCGAGGGTGGACTTGCTACTGGGACAATAACAAACCACGAGCCAAGTTACGAGCCGAGGATGGACTTGCAATTGTGACAACTACCACTACTACAAATTGGGCCTAAGACAACACAGGTATCGCACACCATTCGACCAAACAGTTTGGGATGCAGGCATCACAAATGGTAGAAAAAAATCATCTCAAAGAAAATGAAATGTGTACGATGGTTGATCCGTCAATCACGGTCCAGAAATAAGTTGTGTGTGTGATACACTGCATACAGTTCGTCCAGATGAACTGTTTGGGATGATCCAAAATAACACAAATGATTATCCATCAAGAGATGTGTGCGATACACGATACGAATGAACTATTTGCGATGAGTCAAAATAACAAAAAACGATTCCCCACAACAAGATTTGTGTGGGAAGAATTGTGTGGGAAGACCAAAAATAACATAGACGATAAACGCTAAAAAGTTATGTGTGTTGTGGGCAAATGGTTGCATATAAACAATTGTATGCGATGATTCAAATCATCACATACCTGGTTCTTAGTTTAACCGTTTGCAATGTGACTTGCTCTTTGTGCACAATATCATGTCTTAGCCCCGCCACTACCAACATGGACCCCTAGCCATCTAGACCCCACTTATTTTGAAAAATCAACAACAAAATACTAAATGATCAATATTTGAATTCTAGGTTGGTCCAAGAGAAGCATACAATTCCATTAGCCAAACTGATTGCAGGTCAAGGCTGCAATTTGCATTGTACTATATAGTTCATTAGACAGAGTCCGCTAAACACTTTACATAGTTCGATCACAGTTCAATGCTAAACATAGGGTACTAGCTATTTAACATATACTTCAACCATAGATATAAGACGCACAAACTAGCTACGATACTGCTTAACATAGTTCAAACCAACATCGATTCCTTTCTAGCTGCAAAGCGTGGTCATCACATCCCTAAGTTAAAGCTCGTCAAGTACTCAGCGTACCTGGCGTGCACCACCCTGCGAGAAGGCATCTTCTTGAAGGAGCTAATGGCTCGTCATGCTGCATGCTGAAGAACACATGAAAAACTGATGTCAAGGATTTGGTTGATGAACATGCATCCAAGCCCCTAGTCCTAGGCCCGACGTGGCTTTTTGCGTTGCCCCCAAAAGCTCTATGAGTTTTTGCTTCATATACTTCTTCCGGTCATCTTCATTGTTGTCGACATCGTCAGATAACACCTACATATAGTAAAGAATGTGGCGTAACTATATTTTAGAATGTGAATTCATCAGGCAGAGTTTATGGAATATAATATAACTAGCAGGGTCATCCGTGCATTTGCGCGGCTAGTTTAATTATTATTCAATTTGATTTTTAAATATGAAATAGTATTTTTTTTGAAGTCAATATTTTGAAACATCATTGACATGTGGCATGGAATTTAGATTTATTCATAAATATATTTCAACATTTTTAATTTTTTAAATTGCATGGGCACAATATGTTATTCGCCAACAGAAATGGTAAGCCTCTTTTTATGTATGCCTAAGATCGATGTGGCTCAATTAGTCAAATGTACATCAATTCTAAAATGTAAAATTTGCACCAATTATTGGAGTGATGGCCTTGAGATGAAATAGTGATTATTTTTTTATTTGTAATTTGAATGCTTTAGAATCACCATATTGCTATATTATTACGTGTAAAAAGTGGTTATGTGTATTTTTGTGTGCCATTAATAGTGTGAGTTAAGTTCATCTCCTTGCCAAGAAGTTGGTATATGTTTTTCATTTATTTCTCTATTCGAGAGGCGATTTTCTATGCATGATGGTAGCTACACTCTTTGGCATACGTGCCTTCTTTTATATATATGAGGTGTTGGGTTTCTTATGGCATTGGCACAAGTATATTTTTGTTGTATAGGAAGGACTTTTTCTCACTTATCCTTGTCTTTTTTATTACGTTTTTGACACAATTGTCTTTTCGTTGTGTAGCAAGGGCCATTTCTCACTTCTCCTAATTTATTCGCTTGCCTTTTTGGCACAAATGCCTTTTTGCTTTGTGGCTGGTCCAAAGTCACGGTATTTCGTTATAGAGTTATTTTCGTATTTTAAAATAATTTACCCAAATAATTAGAGATAAAAATTCGGTCCATGTGTAGCTACCACCATGGGTAGCAAATTATTTTTGTTCTCTATTAATTGGTTGTATCATCATAGAGAAACAATGTGTTTTTGTGCACTCTCGTCATTACAAACCGCAGGTGATATGACTTTATAGAATATACCATCAGGAATAAAGGTTTTAGATAAGCATAAAATATACTAATAAATGAGTTACCCACGCATTTGCATGCATAACTTTACTATATATATGTATGGGGGGGACACCTAGGTGCGTGGGCACCTTGATTGTTTTGAAAACCATGGTATATTTGATTAGTTTCCTAATTATTCCTCATGCAAGACTTTCCATACTTACGATTCTGTTTTTGTTTCCTAAATATTAGGCATTCAAGACTTGCCATACAATAAATAATATTAATGTTTGATTTTATTTGAGCTGCTATGGTTATGTAATGCGCGTATTTTTGTTTCCTAAATATCTAATACAAGTATCTAATACTACCAACGTATATACTCAATATTTTTTGAACTATTACATTTTTTTCCTAACTATCAAATATGGGTATCGAAGACCCATTAATGCAATAATGTACATACGCGGCTATGTATATACCGAATAATTTATTTATTTCCTAACTACCTAATACTGGTATACGGTACCTAATAACGAAATTATGTACATTCATGATACGTATATACCAGACTATGTAAAATATGGCTATATATATACTCGCACTACATAAAATATACCTAATGAACTCCTAGTATACCCACATACTTTATACGACACGCTCACATAAATCTTTTAGCATATACCCAATGAATTTGAAAATAAAACAATATACCCAATGTGTCTGTACACGTATATACCCGACTATATGAAAAATGGTAGAAAACTGTTGTAGTATTCCATCAACGTATATAAAGTAAAATATGGGTACGCACATACCCGACTACATGAATATGGCATCCATAGGTATCTCAATACCGGGGTACAAATCTCACATCTGGGGTTATGCAGAGAAATACGACGGGTATGCACATACCCTAAAAAAATATTCATTTTGAGAAACAAGTATATGCCTGAAGACATATTCCTATATGAATATTTTCCGATAAATATAATATTTGCGAATATTCGAATTTTTTTAGTACCCAACCAATTCCCAGGTATGCCAATATCCAATACATTTTTGGTTATGTGCGACCTAGTAGTATGTCCACGCAAAACAAAAACTTATTAGTACGTACATATGATTAGCTTATCTACATATAACAAACTTAAAATGATGTACTCATCTACCCTTTTAAGTATATTTATATTTTTAATATATACCCAGCTATGTAACGGTACGGAAATGTTGTAGGTATCCAATTATATTAACATATTTAAAATCATAAACGTACAAACTGTTTAAGATATAATCATGAGGCATTAATTTCTAATTTTCCTCTCTCCTAATTATATATAAGGAAGAATGGAATGTATGCCAGAAATATGTTACTCATGCATGGCGTGGGCTCATAATATAATTACCATTGTAATTGTTTTCAAATAAATATACCCATTAACTTCACTATCCATATAACAACACACATCTAAATGCAATCTAACGATGAAAAGGTAAGGAGCCTGGGCACCTAGGTGCCCCAAACAGTCGTCATGTGTGTGTGTGTGCGCGCGCACGTGAAGTTATTTCTTTTCGATACACATTGTACAATTTAGTATACATTAGAATCATTTTTCTATACATGTTAAGTGCACGATTAACATTTTTCATTTTTGTGTATAAAGTGTTTTTTCTAATATATATATATTCATAATATTCCAAAAAGCGCTGGAGGACTGTAGTCCGTGTTGGGCTAACCAATTGTCGCGGTTGCGAGGCGCCAGACTGGACTAGGTCTGCTCTAAGTGACACATAGTAGCGCCGGATACAAAGGACCCGCAACCCCTATTCGGCGCCCTCAATGTTTTTTTTCTCTTCGACGCATGTGAAGGTAGCATGCATGTAGGTTCGGAGCCGCTGGTGCAACCCGGTTTTTTTCTAGTTTTTGCTTCTTTGTTTTTCGTTCTCTTTTCTCTTTTATCTGCTTATGTTTCTTATTTATTTATTTATTTCCATTTTCCTTTTGATTTTTTGTGCTTCTCATTCCCTTAAAAATGAGAAAGTTTTTCCAAATTTGATTTTTCTCTCTAAGTTGGTGAAGATTTTCAAAATTGGTGGACTATACAAATCTGTGAAATTTTTCCAAACTGGTGAATATTATTCAAATCCGTGATCCTGTTAAAATTCTTTGAACATTTTTTTTCAATTTTTTGAACTTTCCTTTCAAATGCCTCAACTTTTATTAAAATCAATAGAAACAATTCATTTTTTTTTCAAATCCGTGAACATATTTCAAGTCCATGAACACTTTTTCCAAATTTGCAAACATTTTCAAATTCATGATTTTTTCAAATGCATGAACTATTTCAAATGGGTGAACAATTTTTCAAATGTGTGTACTTTTATTGAATCCACTAAAGTTTCTCGAATTCATGATTTTGTTTCAAATTTATGATCTTTTTTTCAAATGGTTGCACTTTTTTCATACTCGTGACCTTTTTTAACCAAATTTCATGTTTTTTTTCAAATGCATGAATATATTTTGAAGCAATGATTTTTTTTCGCACTCTGGAACATTTTTTCAAATTTTGAACTTTCAAGATTTTATAACGTTTTTTAAATTCATGAACCTTTTCATATTCCATATTTTTTAATCTATAAACTTTTTTCGTTTTATAATTCAGATTTTTTTCTAATTTTTTATATATTTTAAGATCTATGTTTTTTTCCAATAAATGACCTTTTTTTTATGTTATTAACTTTTTTCAAACTCGTAAAACTTTATCATGTTTTATTTTCTGAACGAGCGAGCTGGAATAAAACATTAGCTCGAACGAACATACAACAGATGCGACCGAAATCTTCTATATCTTAATAGTTAGCCCCCCACTAGCCTATTTCTCACAACATGCAAGTATGCCACCTCATCATTCAACATGTATGAAGAAAGGTCCACCACAACATGCAATCATGCTTAATAAAAACCACGTCAACATGCAAACATGCATGAGAATTTAAATTTAATTATGATATTTACAGTATACAATAATCAGACACAACAAATCATATTTATTTTCAACTTTAGTTCTCATATGATCACTCTAAATATTCAAGCTTCATGCAATCAATTATAACTGAAACATTGCAACACATTCCCGCAACAACGTGCGTGGTATCATCTACTACAATATGGCTCGCGGTCCACTATGGAAAAAGTGAGTAGCAAGCCACTTTTCTGTCACTTAAGGCCCCCTAAAGAGGAGGTCTCCAAAGCACCAGGGCTACATCTCGCTTGCACCTAGATCAGCTACCTTCTCGAGAACATTGGGTGGCGTCACCATGAAACATTTAGGTGCCATCTAAATTGAAAGTTTTCATCTGGATGGCATTCCCTTTCTATTTTCGAGTTGTTACACTACCGCAACATGTCCACGGCCTGTGTTTGTATGGTGCACGGAGCTCAAGACTCATGGTGCCATTCGCTGCTAACCTTTGCAACGGCCCGAAGCGACTGGTCACTTTACACTGAGGAAATGGTGGAACACATGTGCACAAATCAGGATATGAACGCGAAGAATGAATGAATCATTATCACATGTGGAGTTTCTGCGGATGTTAGTTACCCTATGGTCGATCTGGAGTGTCGGGTGGAAAATGATTCATGAAGAAATTCAGAGCTTGCGATCCACACACTGTTTCATAGGGGCTTACATATATGATGTTCAAGTGTTGTGAACGCCTCGTTGTACTTCTGCAAGGGATAGCACCATTTCTTTGGTTCACTGGATTCTGCCCCTTGAGAACTTGGTAGAATTCAGTGTTGATGTCGATGTGTCTAGGAATGGGGAAGTTGTTGATACTGGAGCTCTTAGTTGTGATCATGTCGAAATTATGTGGGAGCCTCCAAAGTTGTATACAAGGGTCCAAAGGACACTCGAGGCATTTGAAATCAAGGAAGTGTTGGCTCTGGCTAAAGATCTCTATGTTCAGCGGCCCTACAACATCACACTGCAAAGTTGTTGTTGAAGATATTAAACATGGGGCTTTGGGCACCTATGGCGCGAGCATTCAGGAGATTAAAGGACGTTCTTCGGTGTTTTATTCTTGTGCTTTTGTTCACGAGCTTAGAATTCTAATTTTGAAGCTCACGATCTCTCAAAGCATGCTTTATCACTTGGGTTTGGCCGCCATGTGTGTTTAGGTCAACCTTAGAGCAACAACAATAGATGATTCAAATTACGAGATGTAAAAGTAGGTGTTGTATAACTTACATCACCAAAAAATGCATTTTACTTCTTTAATAAACAGACAACTCCAACAGATGATGTATATTGGTGATGTAGAAGTCCAACTTCAATAGATGATGCAAATTTAAGATGTTAAATTAGAAACTTTGACTACTGCTTCATTTGAAACATAACTAACATAGTTTTAATTAAAAGCATAAATTAAATGACTACTGCAACTAATTAACTGAAACTACTAACCCATCACTCGTTATCGTCCGTATCCAGTACTCCTTGCCCTCCTCCTCCGAGGACCCATAGAACTCCTTGTTGTCCTCCTCCGAGGACTTGATGGGGATCACCGTCGAGGGATCGTCCTCGTCCTCCTTCTTCACCTCCTTCCCCTTCTCCTTTTCGGCCTCGCGCTTCCAAAAGAACTCGCGCTTGGCGTGAACATACTCCGTATGCTCCCACGGAACCTTGGCATCGTTGCCTCATCGCAATCGTCGGGAGCAACGACAATGGATGGCCTCTTTTCTTCGTCATATCCTCCATACGAATACCCTATGGCACGAGGAAAGTAGTATCCGCTCGGGTCTCAATCTCTGGGATGTTGAAGTCCGACCTTGGCCTCCTGGCACGCCACACTACCACGTCATATGCTCGCGCGGCCTTGTCGGGGGTGGGGTACATGTCGAGCCAGAAGCGGCGGCCGGCGTCGGAGAACTCAACGCCGAAGTTACCGGACGGCTTCGCCCGCATGTCGAAGAACCCCGTCTTGCTCTTCAGGAGCTTCTTTGGCGGCATGGTGACGAGGCAGCCGCGGCGGGACAACAGCGGCGCGGTTCCGCGATGGGGGAGCGTCGGGGTGGCGGCAGGGGTGAATCAGGGTGGCGGTTGTGCGAATCAGGGTGGCGGCAGTACGGAATCGGGGCGGCTATTAGACGCTGAGTAGCGGCGGAGCGGTGGCAAGGGTGGTTGACGGTCGAATCTGGCTTGGGCTGGTGGTGGGGATAGTGCGGCGGACGAATCAGGGACTGTGATGGCTGTACAGCTAGCGAATCGGGGCGGCATTGTTTGTGCAGCGTGTGGAGATTGGAAAAGAGGAAGTGAAATGAAGGCAGCTGGTGGTTGGTGCGAGACCGCCAGTTTTACATCTCCTGGTGGTGCAGATGCAAATTTGCATCTCCAGGCATGCGTTGTATTTTACATCTCCTAGAGAAGGTGATGTATTTTTTTGCATCTACATCATCTGTTGGAGGTGGATTTTGGGCCCCGGAGATGCAAATGTTAGTTATTTTTGCATCTACATCATCTATGGGAGATGCTCTTATGAATATTCGTTAGTGCGTGTAAACATTGTTGATGGTTAAATTTTGGAGTTTGTCTCAAAAAGAAGTAGTGGACACCTAGATCCGGATGGGCGAGGTTTCAGTTGTTTGGCTTCTCTTGTGTGCGTGCTAACTGGAATCTTGGTGGTTGTGGAGATAGGAGGGTGGTGATTTAGGAGTAGTTGAACTAGTCGAATGGAGCACTTGTGGTGGTGTGATGGGTACGACTGGCCTTGCTTGCTACCATTGGAGGAGCTCATTACCAGCCTTGGTCGCTGGCGTTAGGGGAGTTTGTCGCCTGTGTGGCATTGTGCTTCCATCACCTGTCATATCGGCCTTGAGCTCGTGAGCTATATTTCTATTCCCCTACCTTCTAGTTTGTTCATTGATGTGGTGGGGCGGTGGTGCTTCAGCGGCGGCTTCCGCCGGTGGGATTTGGTTTGTTGGGTGGGTTTTTAGTGTTGGGACGACGGCATTGGATTTTGTGTGGCTACTGTAGCTGGTTGTGGGTTTTTGAGTGTTCGTGTGGGCATTGGTGGAATGAGCGTGTTGTCTTGGGTTGCCATTTTCGTTGCATGAAGTGTGTTTTGGCTAGGATATTAAGTTGAGAGTTTAGTTCTTTGGTGGGTGGTGTTATTGGGAGTGGATTTTTCTTGGTCGGCTATAGGGATCCTGATATGGTGCCATCAATACATTTTATTACAACTGTGTTGTGCGGCAGCTGCCATTTTTTGTCGGTGGTCTCCTTTGTTGCTACCGTTGCTTCAAAAGAAAGCTTATCAAGTGCCCCATGGATAAATCCTTATCTCCTTTTCATTTCAACTTTGATAACTTTTGTTTCTGTGCTTCAAATTGCAAAGGCCAATGGGTTTTAGAATTTCACGTGCCACACTAATTCTTTGGACATTGTTGTTTCTCTTATGACCAAATGTTCAGCTCTATAAGAAATCAAGCCTTGTTTTTTCTTATGAATGAAAAGCTTCCATTAATTAAGTAGTAGCATTACAAGCATTTTGGCATAGATTTCCAATTCATCCAGACCGTATCGGGGCCATACATCATTGCGTTCATGAGTTCTACTAATGAAAGGATCGATATGATAAACTAGAGGGGGGGGGGGGGATTAGG
>CBMN010004177.1:0-11462 GCA_000582825.1 Hordeum pubiflorum | reverse complement strand
CTCCCCCCGCCGCGCCTAGCCCGCCCCTGCCGCTGCTGCGCCGGCGCCGACGCGGGGAAGGCGCAGGCGAGGCGGGCGTACCCGTACGACGAGATCGAGCCGAGGTGGCAGGCGCACTGGGAGGAGCGCCGCACGTTCCGCACCCCGGACGTCGGCGACGGCCTCGACACCTCCAGGCCCAAGTGCTACATCCTCGACATGTTCCCCTACCCCAGGTGCCCAAACACCTCCCCATTCCGTCCGTACTTCGCAACCAAACTTTCGAGTTTATTTACCGCGAATACGTGGCTACTCCACCGCAAATTTGCGCTTGAATTGTGTGTGTGGAAATAATGGTTCTGCAGTTTCAGTTTCTCCACCAGTGCTCGAATTGTCAGAGTTTATCATGAGTTTCTCTAGTGCTGTGCTGTACTGGCCTTGCAATTGCAATTGCATGTACTGTCCTCTAGTTTAGTTTTCTCTAGAATAATGTGGAAGTATCCCCCTCTGTTATGCGACTGCATAGAGCCGAGCCAAATGCTATGCAGGAAGGCGTCAATGCTGAAATTTATTCTTCCCAGATGCATAAAGTAGTCGTCCTGAATTGAATCCTAGTTCTACCCTGCAAGTAGATACATGCTGTTCGTACTTCACATGATTTCGCAAATTGCCATGCAGTGGGGCTGGGCTGCATGTTGGACACCCCCTTGGGTACACGGCGACTGACATTCTGTCGAGATTCAAGCGTATGAAGGGCTTCAATGTCCTGCATCCAATGGGATGGGATGCGTTTGGTCTTCCTGCCGAGCAGTACGCTATCCAGGTCATTTAAAATCTCCTCTGGGGTCTCTTTATAGCTGGATTTTTTTTTGGTAAGTTTGCTGTGTTTCTGAATGATGTAAAATGTAACTTTGTGCGCAGACGGGAACCCACCCCAAGACTACAACTGCACGGAACATTGACCGCTTCCGCACACAGGTAATAATGCCTTTAATTTATGTACTTCGTGGCTTCATGCTACTCCCTCCGTCCCAATTAAGTGTCTCAACTTTGTACTAACTTTAGTACAAAATTGCACTAACGTTGAGACACTTATTTTGGGACGGAGGGAGTTGCATCTTTTGCTTCTAAGGTCTAGTAGATATTACATATTTACAGTAGCAAGTCAAGTGTGCTCTCATGCTTCATTTCAGGCTGCCAATTAGATATGCTTTGCACTTGCATTTCCAGTATACACAAAAACAGATCACTTCTTGCCAGCTCTTTATATCAGGATGCAACTGTTATAACTTCTGACTAGTACAAGTTATCATAGATGAGACTTCCCGTAGATGCTTTGTAGGGTGCTTGTTTTGACTGATTAGTGCGAAACCATGGGTATTAGTTGTACTCCTGCCATACATCTTCCATGACTCATAGCCTGAAACTTTTTCATGTACCTTTGAAGCAACGCCTGCTTTTTATAAGTCCAGTTTACAATGAATTTACTCCTTTATTTCACGAACTATGGATAGAATGTTGATATAAAAACGTGGTTGTTCTGTGTATTACTTTGATTACTACTGGTTCATTAGGAGGATGCTTTCTTGTGTTGCAGCTTAAATCATTAGGTTTTTCATATGACTGGGATCGTGAAATCTCCACAACAGAACCGGCCTACTATAAGTGGACGCAATGGATTTTTCTTCAACTACTGAAAAGAGGATTGGCTTACCAGGTCAGAGCTACTAGTGTCCTTTCTTACTGCATCGTTCGAGTTCCAAAGTCTATCATTTGATTTGACATGCTCTGTATTTACTTTGTTTCAACTGATCATCTGCTTTGCACGATTCATTTTTAGGGTTCTGTTTTTATGTGCTTAGTGTTGTATCTGTGGTTTTCAATGATTTTTAGGCTGGCATTGCTATCTTACAATCAGGCTGAGGTACCGGTCAATTGGTGCCCTGCTCTTGGGACTGTTTTGGCGAATGAAGAAGTAATTGATGGTGTCAGTGAACGTGGTGGTTATCCTGTTATAAGAAAGGTAAGCTGTAGAAACTGTGTAACTCTTTCTGTTGCGGGTTTTGCTTATCCTTTTTTTATCTATGTCCTGCCATGTCAATGAACCTGTTGCTCAGTACCTATCTGCAAAAAGGCATATTATCCACTTTATCTTTTGCTGTGTAGCCAATGCGCCAATGGATGCTGAGGATAACATCTTATGCTGATCGACTTCTTGAAGATTTGGATGATCTTGATTGGCCTGAGAGCATAAAAGAAATGCAAAGAAATTGGATAGGGAGATCGGAAGGTGCTGAACTTGAATTTTGTGCAGTTGACCAGGAAGGACATGATTTAGGTGCCAAATTGACAGTTTATACAACAAGGCCTGACACAATTTTTGGTGCAACGTGAGTATTCTGCCTTATTTTTTAATCTTGCCAGCTGGACAATACTGAACTGCCTTTTCTTTTCTGCTGCAGATATCTTGTTGTAGCACCTGAGCATGTTTTGTTGCCGTCTCTAACATCTGAGGAACAACGTGCACATGTATGTTCTTTTTAGTCGTTTTGACAACTTTAGCATCGTTCAACGCCAATATGGACTAATTGGAAAAGCAGGTAGAGGAATACACAGAAGTTGCAGCAAGAAAGAGCGAACTTGAGAGAACTGAACTCCAGAAGGAAAAAACTGGAGTTTTCAGTGGTTCTTATGCTAAAAACCCAGCAACCGGGGAGATAATTCCAATTTGGGTGGCAGATTATGTCTTAGCAAGGTTTGTAAACTTATCTTTGTCTTCTGTGTCTTTTAGTGTTGTGTTTTGCATCATCGTTGTTCCGCTGCATTCATCCTCTTAAGTAAAACTCAAATGCTACAAAGTCTAGACTTCATTATAGTAGAGTAAGCAGAATACACTACGTATTGTGACATTTGCTAGAGTTCAGCTGCCGTATCCAGTTTGTCTACTTCAGTTTCCTTATTGTCGTCATTATCCACCTTTTTCCCATTTCAGAGTTGCTTTATTCAGATACATGTAAAGGGGCATGGTAGAATATTCAGTAAATTGCCAAATGAAGTTTGGGTTGTTATCTCTGCATATTTTACTAATAATGAGAAAAATGAAACCTAGTTTTACACCTGTATTTACCTTTGCTCTTCCAAAGCTAATCTTAACTACTTTGCAGTTATGGCACAGGGGCTATCATGGCAGTGCCTGCACATGATTCCCGTGACCATGAATTTGCCTTGAAATATGAACTTCCAATCATTAAGGTTGTAAGTCCACCCAATGGCAATTGTGATCCCGAGGAGGCTTATGCAGATGATGGTATCATGATAAACTCATCCAGTTCTTCATCTGGGTTAAACATTAATGGTATGCTTTCACAAGATGCTGCTTTAGAAGTTACTGCTTGGGTAGAGAGTAATGGATTTGGAAAGAAAAAGGTGCATTCTTTCCCCACTTCATCGTGTAGCAATGTTCTGCACACGATTTTTCTGTTGGACTAATTGAGCACATCTAATTACCAGGTAAACTACAAGCTTCGAGATTGGCTTTTTGCTAGACAGCGTTATTGGGGTGAACCTTTCCCTGTTATTTACCTTGATGATACGAATGAAATGGTGCCTCTTACAGAAGACCAGTTGCCTTTAACTCTTCCTGAATTGGATGACTTCACTCCTACTGGTACTGGGGAGCCCCCTTTGACCAAAGCAGCAGATTGGGTACGTGTTCTCAACAATTTCTTGTGCAGAGAGTTTCTTATGTCGTGTAATGCTAAGAACTTTACCCGCCCCCCTCTGAAAAATCTTCTCTAGTTGTTGCATGTCTATCAATCATATATTCATATTGGAACAAAGAGTTTCGGTTAAAAAAAGTGGAACAAAGAGAAGAAACATAGTGTGTGAAGGTAGGAAAAAAGGGAAAGCTGCAGAGGCGAAGGAGTTAATCCCACTTCTATATTTTGTGAAGTTAAAATCATACATGAGGAAATATATAAACCGCAAAGTGATACAGAGAAACACAGTTTCCGAAAGTTGCATGTCACCTCCTTTTGTTGGACTGCTCTGCATCATTGATACATGTGTTTTGAATGAGCAAACTGGATAATGTAAGCATTATTTGCTTGATTTTGTTTTGTTTTGAAGAATACCATTGCAACTTGAGGGTCATGAGATCTGATGTAAACTACTGCTCGTTAGTAAATTGGCATGAAAATATGTATTGAGTTTCATTTAGTTTTGCCTATATATAGTATTAAAGTGATTTGCTCCCTTTTCAGGTTAGAACCACCGATCTTTTAACTGGGAAGCCTGCAAGAAGAGAAACAAGCACCATGCCACAATGGGCCGGTTCATGCTGGTAAATTTCTGACGTTGTAATTTCAGCAATTTACACGGATTTAATTTAATACTCCATAAATACTTGTAGAAGTTCTGTTTTATGTTAGGAACCTTTTTGTGGTGTACACAATTTGTAATTTGCTCTGAAACGATATGTTTGTCTTAATATTGCAATTGCTCATCATTGTTCATTGATGGACTCTGCCCTTGCTATTGGGTGAGTCCTTTTTGTGTTTGCCAATGACTTCTAAACCCTTGCATTTTCCTATTTTTAAATGGTTGTGCAGGTACTATTTGAGATTCATGGACCCTAAAAATTCCAGCACGTTGGTTGACAAGGCTAAAGAAAGGTGCATCCTTCTTTCTCATTTGATCTTCAGTAAGTGATGTGTGTGTAACTTCTTTTCTATATCATGCAGTTATTGGGGACCAGTAGACATCTATGTTGGTGGTGCTGAACACTCTGTCTTGCATTTGCTGTATGCAAGATTTTGGCATAAGGTCTGATTCTTATTCATACAAAAATCTGCCCTTCTATAAACCAATTGAAGGCTATGGGAAAGTTCCTGGCCTATCTTATGTGATGTATACTATGGGAAACATATCTGAATTTGTTAAAGCCATTGTTATCAGCTTGTCACCTGCGTACTGTATGAGATTTTGTTAAAGGTGTGTTTGTTTTTTTGTACATGAAATCTAAAAACAACCTGATAGGCCTGAATCGGTATGTGCCCAACTAACATAATAACATTGCAAAGTGGAATTTCAGCTCTTGTTAACCGGATTCAGCTCTTAGAATACTCAGGGACCAATGTTTACTCTTTCTGGTTCACTATGCTTTTTCTCCCTGCTTGTATATCACGTAGGCCTGTAGTACACAAATCTAGTAAGTAGTAATATCTTTTGGCCTTATATTTCTTTTAACCAAATGATCTTTCTACTTCTCTAGGTTCTGTATGATATTGGTGTGGTCTCCACTAAAGAGCCCTTCAAGTGCCTGATAAACCAAGGATTAATACTAGGAGAAGTAGGTGGAGCTACTTTCTTTAAGGCGTTCTACATCTTTATCATGCATTTTTCTGTTCCTAAGTAATAGGTGTCGTAACAGGTTGAGTATACTGCATATAGAGACAACGAAGGCAAATTGGTTTCTGCAGACTCAGACTCAAGTATGAATGATTGCTTCCAAGAAAAAGTACCAGCAGATAAGGTGTGTTCTGATCCTTTGTATTCATTTGGGTGATAAAAGTTTGGAGATTGACATTTGCTTGCTTCTATTGTGTTCTTAAGATCACAAAAGTTGGAGATCATTATGTGCTGAAGGATGATCCAAACATACGTCTAAATGCCCGCGCATACAAAATGAGTAAAAGTCGAGGAAATGTCATCAACCCCGATGACGTGGTTTCAGAATATGGTGCCGATTCTCTCCGCTTATATGAGATGTTCATGGGACCATTGAGGTACATCATTTCTTTTACTAAAAAAAGCTGCATTATTTTTTACAGATGAAATAGAATCATTTTGAGCAAGTTAACAGAAATTTGATACATACAGAGATTCAAAAACATGGAGCACTGGTGGAATTGAAGGTGTGCATCGGTTTCTAGGTAGGACTTGGAGACTCGTGGTTGGCGCACCATTACCGGATGGATCATATAAAGATGGAGCTATGGCCACTGATGACGAACCAACCTTTGAGCAGCTTCGTGTTCTTCACAAATGCATTGCAAGGGTAGGTCACACTGTCACAGGTGTCGCAAGGGTCCTGCACTCTGTCGTCCATATTTATTGGCAATCTTCAATATGATCTTAGTGCCAAACATAATTGCAATTTTTTTTACCTCAAGTCGTGTTGTTGTGATGATTACTTTTTCGCTCCTGGATAACGTCTATTATTCTCTTTGTAGGTTTCAGAGGAGATTCAAGAAACAAGGTTTAACACTGCAATTTCTGCAATGATGGAGTTTGTGAATGCTGCATACAAGGTAAATTTAGACATGCTGTGCATGCCTCCTTGAAGGGTTTGGTTGCCAGCGATCGCATTACACATCCATTTTTTCTAGTCCCAACGATGGCAGAACACAAGTTTTCGGTTGCATCAGTTATGTGCCAAAACGCTAAAGTTATTCAAATCTGTGCAAATTTTTTATGCAGTTTCCTGTAACGAGTCAACTGTGCGCAACTGCACATTCACTTTAATGCATGCAGTATTTATTTGTTCATGCATTCAGGTCATACTTTGGTTAAGTACTGGTGGGCACATAATCTCTTGTAAAGCTGGCATTAGTAAATTCCATAGATTTTTTTGTCAGAAGATTCAATGTTAGCACAAAAGGAACTAAAGGTTGGTTGGTTTAGCATAGTACTGGCATAAACATGCCTTTTAGCTCTGATATTATACAACCCACAGATTTCTAGAAGAATCTGATGTGATATTCACTCTCTTTACAGTGGGACACCCAACCAAAGTCAGTTATAGGCTCCTTTGTTCTGTTGCTTGCACCTTTTGCACCACACTTGGCTGAGGAGCTTTGGTTTCGTCTTGGACACTCACAATCATTGGCCCATGAACAGTTTCCAGAGGTAAACTCAAACCTGTCCTGCTTTCCTTTGGTACCAAGCGAGCATACATTGCTGATGCATTTAAGATGAAGATTTTTACAAAGATTTTACTGCTTTGATAGTTAGGTGGGATAATTATACTCCCTCTGATCCAAAGTTGTACTAAATCAGCGACAATTAATATGGATCGGAGGGGGTACTTTTTTATGAGGAATGATAATTTTACATTAAATAAACAACATCTCATAAATGTGAGATAGCAGCTACTAACAGATTACCTTAGTGAAGATAGTAAAGGCATCTTTTAGATTGCTAGTCTGATATATGCCTATGGTTTGAAATTTCACATGTGAGTTAATTTTTGTATTTTGGTATAAAGTATTTAACTCTTTCTGTTCTGTGCAGGCAAATAATGAGTATTTGAAGGAATCAGAGATTGTGCTCCCCGTGCAAATCAATGGGAAGACCAGGGGTACAATCCTTGTTGACAAGGAGTGTTCCGAGGATGACGTGTTCCAAATAGCAGTCTCAGACGAGAGACTCTCCAAATATTTGGATGGGAAGGCCATCAGGAAGAGAATTTATGTACCTGGAAGGATCTTGAATGTTATACTAGACCAACAAAAGGCAAGGACGTGATCATTGCTCTGGTTTTTTCCACGATCTTCCCAGGAGTCCTGCCAGAGTAGTTGATAGAGTCTAGAGATCTGTAAATTTCCATTCTTTTGTAGTAACATTTTCTGCTATTGGCATGCATCTTTTGTGATGCTCCTATGTTTAACAATATAATTTTATGATGGCCTCTCTCTTTGAATATATTTTCCACTTAAGGTCTGCAGAAGCTTTTTGAAGAAGTGAAACGCAAGATTTCTCTTGTTGGCTACTAAAAGTACCACTGAACCTAGCTCAGTATGTTGCCTGATTAATTTCCAAGTTTCTGAAATTCTGTTGTTGCTTGACATGTTGGCAAGGAGGATTTGACATGAGCAGAATCCTCCTTGTCGTTATTCTACCAAAGGGGTTGTACCAGCTAACTGAAACAGTATTTTCTTGAGTCTAACACCTAACATATCAGCTATTGCACTGATGTAGACCTTTACCCTGACCTGGGGTATCAATGTCCACTAACACCAAATGGACTGATGCCACTAAAGCTTCAACCAGGTATCTCTTTAGGTTTCACAATTTTGTTATTCTGATTTTTTTTTTGTTCATCATGCTCTGTTTTCTTTGGGTGTGTCGAACTGTTACGATTTCTGAAAAGGTATGTTCTCTATCAAAGCAGGTATCTCCTTTGGAATATTTATCTGCTACTTTTTGTCTTGGGATACACTTTACACAATAGCCAAATCTATTCTAGGGCGTAACTGCTTATTCTGTTGGTGACCCCTAAGAGATCCATCCATCAAACATTACCTGTTTAATGAGATGTTTGAACTAACCGAGCAGGTTAGAATATAAGCATAGAAGCAACTCAGGGAGTATCATTGCTACGCTTGTGAGGGTATCAGCATTGCAGGATGGCGAGTGAGAAGAAAATAATCAGCCTTACTGTCAAGGTTGGATTGGTGCTGTTTGCAGTATGCATTCTTGCACCGGTTTCGCTCATGGTGCTGCTCAGGCACGCGGTTCCTCTGCAGACATGTAAGTTATGGTTGCTTTGACATTTTGGCGTGTCGATGAATACAGAGTGCTCCTGCTGGTTTCTCGAGGGAAAACACATTTTGGGGTCTTTGTTTCTGCCAGTTTGATGCTCGTTTACTCTATTTTGTGCTTGCAGTGAGGTTGCTGTTTTCAACTGGTCCAACATCTTCAGTGATGTGGGAAGAAGGAAAGATGGACTCTGCAAACGAAGGGGAGCTGCTGTGTGAGTGTGACATGTCGAGCCTAAGATCAGATGTATGCGAGCTCAAGGGCGATGTCCGGGTAATCCTCTCCAACCTCACCATCATTGCCCTCGTCCATCCCTCTGCCTCTGTGAGGCGCCGGTCACGGAGGATGAAGCCGCACTCGAGGAAGAAGGATGGCCACGCGCTCGCCGGCATCACAGAGGTGTTGGTGTCGGTCACCCCTTCATCGCCTCACGTTCCGGGATGCATGGCCGAGAGCGCCGCCCCCGCGGTGGTCTTCTCGGTCGGTGGTGGCTACGCGGGCAACATGTTCCACGACTTCACCGACGTGCTCATCCCGCTGTTCATCACCGCCAGCCGGTTCCACAGAGACGTGCACCTGCTTGTCAGCGATGCCCCGCCGTGGTGGCTTGACAAGTACCGACCGCTGCTCCGGGGGCTCTCCGGCCACGCTGTCATTGACATGGACAGGCAAAGCCAAAGCGCAGAAGTGCTCTGCTACCCTCACGTGGTCGTCGGCCTCAGCTTCCACAAGGAGATGAGCATCGACGCCGCGAAGACTGCCGGTGGGCACTACTCCATGGCCGAATTCGCCCGCCTTGCCCGGAGATCCTACGGCCTCGAGAGAGACACGGCCATCCGGCTGTTACATGGCAGCAGCGACAACATCAAGAGCCCGCGACGCCCCAGGCTGCTCATCATTTCACGGAAGACAACCGGGGCGTTCACCAACATGGGCGCTGTTGCTCAGGCGGCAGCCATGCTTGGTTACGAGGTGATCATCGGCGAGGCGGAGCAGCTCTCAGACCTTTCCGCCTTGGCACGGCTGGTGAACTCGTGCGACGTGCTGGTGGGCGTGCACGGCGCTGGGCTCACCAACCTGGTGTTCCTCCCGCCGGGGGCCGTGGTGGTGCAGGTGGTGCCCCTGGGCGGGCTAGAGGCCATGGCGAGGGAGGACTTCGGCGTGCCGGCTGGCGACATGGGGCTCGGCTATGTTCGGTACACTGTCGCCGTCGGGGAGAGCACGCTGGCGGAGCTGTACCCGCGTGACAACCACGTGCTGAGGGACCCGGCGGTGGCGAGGAGCCAAGTCCGGTCGGCGTACCTGGTCGGCCAGAACGTCACGCTCGACGTCGCTCGGTTCAGTGGCGCCTTGTCCCTTGCTCTGGAGCTTCTTCACCATTAGAAGACAGACACTCGACAGGACTTTGCCCGCCTTGTGTCGGTTTGAGCTCTTTTTTTGTGCACCATGCTCTGTTTTGTGCATTAAATCTTTCTTTTTTCTCTCGAACACGCACGAGTGTGCGTACTATATATTAAATCTTACTTTGGCATGGGCAATTTATTATGAGTTGTGTAAAGCGTAATTCAGTCAGAAAGATTTCTATGCTGTTTCTGCCTGGGGAAACACTTCAATATGTAGCCATGCTGCTTTCACTTTTAACTGTAAATAATTGATCAGTTAAGATTTCTGGTACTTCACTTTGTACCGTGACAAACCGGTAGACTTCCAACTGCAAATGAAAATAATGCTGCTCCTTGTTCCTACCAACCCAGAATAAGGCGGGTGACACATATTTGCTTCATTTGTTACTTTCCCTGGTGGTGTTTGCTCATCCAACTTTATATGGACATGCATAATCTATTGTAGGCCTTAGTTTATTATCCTGTTGTTGACTCTTACGAGATATCCAAACACGACAAGTGAGAGAGTAAAAAAGTAAGAAGCAAAAATAGAGAGAGGTTGAACATTTGAGTGAGGAACAATGAATGATAGCCACTCAGAACAAGACTGAAAAAAATGGCACTGAAACTTATTAGCTACTGGTAAATGACGAAACTGAACTACCTATGATAATATAACTAACCTGCCTAACACTGACTGATGAAAGAAACTAAGGTGACTGAAGAATAAGCACTGAGGACAGAAGGAATAAGTAGACAACTGATGGACAGAACAATGCAACAAAAATCTAAACAGAAACAATAACGAACTGAAAGAGAACCCAAAAACTCGAGAAATAGAGTGACAACGAAACACCGAGGAACGAGCACAAAAGAAGATACTGAAAATAGTTGGTTCTCGCCCTACGAGTGTTGCGCTAGCATACTGACTAACTGAAGAACGATAAATGATAGAAAAAAAGAAGATTAAATAAGGGGGTCTCAATCTACAAGAGTTGTGCTAGCTTAGTGAAAACTGAAAAATGATAAATGAAAGAAAAACTTAAACACTATTAATGACACTGATAAAACGTTGGAGAAGATAATACTGAAAACATATGGTAGAGAGCAGCGATGTTGAGGTGATTATACGTGCTCTAGTTTCGAACTATGTACAGGAACTATGTACAGTGAGAAAGCGGAAGCTCAGGAACTTACAAGCTTATTAAGATCTTCATCAATGAAACGTCTTCTCAGGCTTCATGAAAACAAAAATAGCCATTATCAAATATACTTTGGTGGCTTGACTCCGTGTGAAGAAGCGAAAAACTCTTCTGATGCTGGGCCCCGGAACCCCTGAGGTAGTGATTCCCAGGATATGGCACTCAAGCTGGCGTTTTGATGTTCTTATCCATCTAGCGTTGTCCTCGCATTTGTCCTGCATTCTATTTAAATTCCACCCTTTATGGCACGTATCGTATGGTGCTGTATACCATTGATAGTTGTTTCATTTCAAGTAAATGGAACAGGCGGATGAGCCTTCTGATCTAAAATAAGGATATTTTGATGTGTCTTCCACAG